>BQNB010039936.1:29226-47746 GCA_026074375.1 Tanacetum coccineum
GATTCATCTTCTATTAGTGGATGGGTGTTCTTGCTTAGGGGAGGTGCCATTTCATAGGCTTCCACGAAGCAAACATGCATCACTGGTTCTCTAATGGAATATGAGTTTGTAGCATTGGCTGCTGCTAGTAAAGAAGCACAATGGCTAAGAAACTTGATACATAAGATTCTAATATGGTCGAAATCAATAGCACCAATATCTATCTGATGTGATAGTGCTCCCACAATGGCTAAGGCATATAGTTAGATATACAATGGGAAGTATAGACACTTAGGTGTTAGACATAGTATGGTAAGGGAACTAATCAGGAATGGTGTGATTTATATTGAGTTTGTTCGGACACAACATAATTTAGTTGACCACTTGACGAATGGTCTAGCTAGGGACTTAGTGAATAAGTCAGTGATAGGGATGGGATTAAAGTCTATTTAAGTCTACTACCTATGAGATACCCAATTCCCTTCTAATACAATGTTAAAAGTTGAATTTAATGTGGAAAGCTCATAGCTAGAGATTGGAACACATCTTCCCGAGGTATGTGTTCAGACCTGCAAGTGATGGTTAGGTTGAAGTTTATCTTCTTAATAGTTCTTTTGAAAAATTGCATTGCAGGTGCAAGATCTAAAGGGACTACCTATGTGAACATGAAGTTTAGCCGCTTCAAGAAGCTTGGACTTAGCTTTCTATATGTTTATTAATGGATTGGGACACATGGCTTGTAAAGTGTCAAGTTAAATGAACTTTAGAGTGTTGTAGAAACGAATGTGTATAGTATCTTCAGGTATTCAAATGGATTGACGGGTTCAATCGTTACGACACCTCGATTTTCGAATATTTGGAATGCGTATTATACTAAGATGAAAATTCAATCGCAAGACATTTTCATTTATGCATTTGTTTGTTTTGTTATGTTTGTTTTAGCATTATTGCATATATCTTTATATGTGTTTTAGTAAATCAAGGATTACACTAAAATGGGGGGGATTTGTTGGTGATTTTAGTGTCATTAACGGCCATTTAGGTAATGATGATTTACTAGAGACTAATGAGATTTCATACTTAACTTGGATACGAGTTAGGGAAGTGTGGAGTACACACTCGTTGAGTTAATATGTTATCGACCTAGACAAAATTCAGAGATCAATATAGCAGTACTAAGTTGAGTTATAAAGGGCAGTACTAAGTCGGTTGTTTTTCCACTAGCAGTACTAAGTTGTTAGTACTGCTAGCACTAAGTACTGGTTGTTATATCTAGCAGTACTAAGTAGTTAGTACTGTTAGCACTAATACTTAGTACTGGTTGTTTTCAACTAGCAGTACTAAGTAGTTAGTACTGCTAGCACTAGATAGTTAATACTGCTAGTCGTATAACTGTTTGAAAACAGTTATGAAAGTTGGTTTTAACCAACTTTAACTGCTTAACTGTAGTCTAGAATTTGTTTTATAAACAGATTCATTAGTCTCATTTGAGATAACGAAAAACATATACAATTCCTTCATCGTTCTTGATTTATGATTCTTGTGCCTAGAACATAAATTGTTATACTCCTTATATTATCCCGATAGAGATTTCGTGCAACCCAGGCATTGATAAGGGTCGAAATACTTTATACGGAAAGTGGACATTTACACGATATAAGCGAGTTATCCAGGATCATCACACTCACACACCCCAATTTATAACAAAAATGACCTGATCGGTTGAGGTTTTCTAGTCGTGCGTCTAATCAAACACATAACAAAACAACTTAATTACGTTAGAAGGGTACTGTTAGCTGCTTTGGGTCCTTATTGACGGACTATTGTTTCTTTGGTAAGTTAAGCGATAGTTAATTCACACATTGAAAGAGCTACTTTTATTGTTTGTAAAATGGAATATATAATGTGCTCGTGATTATGAATTGCAGCATTTTTGACATTAAATAATTAATGGCTGCTAGTATAAAAGTTCTGTACCAAATTGTATGATTGAATGTTTACAAGTTGCATCCTATAAGCAGTTTGGTGATGCTAGTCATGCTATTTGGATGGCATGAATAAAGTTCTAATGCTATATAAGAATCATCTTCCCACTCCCAAGTTATTATTAGTCAAGGAATTAGTGGATGATACACAATGGGTGTTGCTAGTCGTGGTATATGTTATAATGCAATATAAATGCAGTCTCTCCTACCTCAACTCTTCTTTAAAGTTATTTGTGATAATGATTATGCATAGAAATTAGTTATTACCATTCAAATTGTCTTGCTCAACCCGACTATAAAAAGTCAATACTTATTCTTATGATTTTAAGTAAATATCCAAAAATGAATTCATCACATTTAGTGATTTGCTTATCAGCTTCCTCTCGTGTTTCTTTTCTCTTATATGGTCTTTCAATAATATGTCTTACTTCCGCCACTGTCTCTGCTTCCAATGGCGGTAATGAGATTGATTATCATGCGTTGTTGTCATTTAAGTCGACGATCACCCTTGATCCATACAAAGTTCTAGCCTCGTGGAACCATTCCTTTCATTTCTGTGACTGGGGTGGTATTTCATGTGGAAAGCGGCACAAACGAGTGACTGGTTTACGACTGGATTCGCAAGGTTTATAAGGCTCGTTATCTCATCATGTAGGAAACCTCAGCTTCCTCCGTGAGATTTCTCTCGAGAACAACAGCTTTCAAGGAGCCATTCCTCATGAACTTGGTCGTCTATCTAGGCTACGTTATCTTAATCTTTATGATAACAAATTTAGTGGAGTCATTCCAACAAACTTGTCTTGTTGTTCTAACCTCGAAGAGCTTTGGCTCGGTGGAAATAAGCTAGCTGGTAGCATACCCAATGAGATGAGTCTACTCTTGAAACTTGCTTTTCTTGTAATTGAGGACAACATGTTAACAGGTGGAATCCCACCTTTCTTGGGAAATATCACATCAATGGAAGTGTTCTCTGCTGTTGGGAACCTTACTAGTCTTGAAATTAGCAAAAATATTTTAACAGGTGGAATCCCACCTTTCTTGGGAAATATCACATCAATGGAAGTGTTCTCTGCTGTTGGGAACCTGCTGGGTGGGAGCATTCCATATTCTTTGGGTCTATGGAAAAGCTTGACAGAATTTGACTCTGGTGAGTGCAACTTATATGGAAGCATCCCTCATTCCATTTTCAACCTCTCACTCCTAGTTAATTTTTCCTTACCTGGTAATCACCTCACTGGTAGTCTTCCTACAGAAATTGGTAATCAGCTCCCAAATCTTGAGTGGCTTCAGTTAAGGGATAACGAACTGACAGGAATTCTTCCACATTCTATTTCTAATTGTTCTAAATTAAGATTGCTTGACATGACTGCCAATAGTTTTAGTGGGAAGTTAACAATCGATTTTTTTAAACTACGAGATATTTATGGGATTTACTTAGCTAATAACGACTTCCATGGACGCGGAGAAGCTGATGACATGAGTTTTATTGATTCTTTGAAAAACTGCACCAGATTAGTATATTTGGAACTTCAAAATTGCAACCTTATAGGAGTGATTCCTCTATCAATAGGTAATCTTTCTGATCAACTGAGCTATCTAAATTTTATATGGCAATCAATTATTTGGAAGCCTCCCTTTAAGTATAGGTAGTCTAGTTGGTGTGACCAGTTTATATTTACAGTCTAATCGATTGCAAGGAAAAATCCCCACTACCATTGGTAAACTTAAAAAGCTACAAGTTCTTAATCTATACAGCAATCAATTTTCCGGGCCTATCCCTGATGCCATTGGAAACTTATCACTGTTGACACAACTTTACTTAGGTTACAACAAATTTGAAGGCCATATTCCATCAAGCCTTGGGTATTGTAAAGAACTTAATGGGTTAGACCTTTCAAACAATAGGCTCAGTGGTAAAATACCCAAGCAACTTCTACGACTTCCATCACTAACTTATTTTTTAGATCTTTCATACAACAGCTTGTATGGTTCAATTCCATCGGAGATTAAAGACCTGAAGATGTTGAGCGAGCTCTATTTATCTTATAATAATTTATCAGGTACCATTACTAGTAGCCTTGGTGAGTGCATTAGCCTTACAATGTTAAACCTAAGTGGCAACATATTTCAAGGCACAATACTAGATTCATTAAGTTCCTTGAGAGGATTGAAGGTACTCGACATTTCCCTAAATAATTTATCAGGCAAAATTCCCCAATTCTTTGACAAATGGAAATTATTAGAATTTTTGAATCTATCCTATAATGACTTTGAGGGTGAAGTGTGCATGATAGGCTATATTCAAGTGAAAATACATCTAAACTCAACCTTCTTCAAAGAATAAGTATTCTCAGAGATGTTGCAACCGCGCTTGATTATCTTCACAATCACTGCCAAACAACGATTGTTCACGGTGACTTGAAGCCTAGTAACATTCTACTTGATGCTGATATGGTGGCTCATGTTGGAGACTTTGGTTTAGCTCGACTACTTGGTACAGACTTAAACCAAAACAGCTCAACTGGGGTTAAAGGAACAATTGGTTATGCACCTCCAGGTAATTCCACTTTTATTCCATGATGATTATATTTACTTACAAGTTACAGTTTGTAAACTAATTAATTAATTGTTTTTTATTTGTAGAGTATGGTATCGGGAGCGAGATGACAAGTAGTGGGGACGTCTACAGTTTTGGAATATTATTACTAGAGGTGATGACCGGGAAAAAGCCAACAGACGGCATGTTTAATGAAGGTCTCAGCCTTCATAAATTTGCTTACGTGGCATTACCAGATCATGCAGTCGATGTTATTGATAATGATGCAATTGTGTTGCAAAGTACGGAAGCGAATGCAAAGAAAGTGGAAGAATGTTTGATAGCAACTATAAAGATTGGAGTATCATGCTCTCTGGATTCCCCACCACAGCGAATGAAAATAGAAATCGTTGTCATTGAATTGCAGCGTATTCTCGATGTGCTTCAAAATATATGAGGTACTTTGTTCTCCCTTTTTGTAGAATGTGATTTTATACGAGTTGGTCAATAAATCATCACTAAAATGGTTTTATTCTTGTCTTTTTGAACTCTTTCAGGTCTAATACCAAGCTTTTGTTGCGAAGATGAAAGTAACTGCAACGAGCATGTAGTAGATAAATAAATGTTATGTTGTCAAGCATGTTTGTAAGTGTGGTTTAATTTTCTTGTTGCATATGTGTAAGAGACGTAAGAGTACGTTTAGTGATGCATCATATGTGTCAAACTCTTTTCATCATTATGTGTGGTTTAATTTCCCTCAATCCAATATGTGGTGATGAATTCGACTTAAGGTTTACTCGCCACAATATTGTCTTAATCATATTTTATGAAAAGTTAAAGTTTTCATGTTTGCCCCAGAATTGAAAAATGATTCATGTGCAAGGATTGTTTGTTTGAGATAAGAAACCAAAGAATACAAATTTGTAACTATCTCAACTTTATGAAAACTCGGCAAAAGCGAGGGCTATTTGAACTTTTCATTTATCAGAACTTTTCGTTGTAGTATAGTGGTAAGTATTCCCGCCTGTCACACGGGTGACCCCGGTTCGATCCCCGGCAGCGGCGCCAAAAATTGATTGCTCCCTTTTAGTGTATATATATATAAATACGTAAGGATAATATCAATAATAGAAGAGATAAAGTATTCCGTGAGGCTTTTAGAAGATTTTTACTTTTATCCAAAGCAAAAACCCTAAAAAACCTTCCCGGGTCGTGTCCCGACGAGGCGTGAATTGAGAATCGAGTATCGGTTTGTGGAACAATGCTTGAATAATACAAATTTGGATTGGGTTTTTTAATTCTACGGGAAAAACAAGTAAAGGGCAACCTAAACCTAAAACGAAAGCAATAACGAATTTAAAAACGTAAACGGGAACGAAATTCGTTCTTTAAAAACCTAAACTCTAAAATTTTAACCCTACAAATGCAAATTTAATTTTTAACAGTCCTAAATGATAAAAGAAAATTTAAAAAAAAGAATTAAATTTTTTTTGACTTTTATTTAATTTTTTATGAATTAAAAACAGTTTTAATCTAAATTAAATATTAAAAATACTAAATGAATTTGGAAAAATCTGAAAAAATCATGAAAAATACTTTAAACAGTGCTGGTCCTAGGAAAAATAAAATGAGAAAAGCAGCTAGTGAAATAAGCAGTGAATAAGCTTAAAATAAGCTGATAAGCTAAAAGGGGAAAAAGGCCTTAAGAAATAAATTGTGCAAGTGATAGCCAGATGGCCCTACTGGTGCTGATGGTGAGAGTGTGTGTGTTAAATATGTTGGGTATGCAAAGGGGAGGTCACAGGTTCGACCCCTGTGACCTTTTTTTTTTTAAACATTTTTTTTAAACTTATAAAATAAGCTAAGATAACAAACTTTAAAAAAGCAACTTTTTTCAAAACATGGAAATAAGCTGGTAATAAGCAAAATGAAGCTGACAGAAAGGCTTTTTTAACACTAAGTGACTTTTGGCTTAACTTTTTGGCTTTTTAAAACTCAATAAGCTAAAAGAAAACACAAATAAGTTGAGACATACCAACACCTCAACCTTATAAGCAGTTATGATAAAAAAAATTGGCAAAGAAATAAGCTGGAAAAGCATTAAAAAGCTTAAAAGGACAGTACACTTAATCCAACAGTTTTAAAAGAAATTTTTGCTAACTTTAAGCTAAAAATAAGATCAAATAAGCAAAAGACATACACTATAAAGTAGAAACAGATTAAGTTTTGACACTAATAAGTACATAAAAACAAACATTAAGCAAATAGGATTAAAGCATAAGCTAGAAAAAGCAAAAAGAAAAAGCTATTTTAACTATGTTTTTGGAATTTTCAAATGAAAAATGGGCTAATGGCAGACTGATAATAAGCAAGTAAAAGCAGGTTAACTTCTGAATTAAGCTTAAAAAGATTAAGAAGGTATCCCAATAAGCATGTGCAAGCAAATTCAGAACCTAAAACAACCTTATACTTACCTAGAATTGGAATCCAAAGCTGACTTTTAAATTGAGAACATGGACTTGGACAGATTTTTACCAAACCACAAATGACAATTGCAGGTTTTTAAAACTTTGTTTCTATGGCATTTGGAGACTTTAAAATGCATACAATCAACTCCACAAAACAACTTCCAAAGATTTTACAAAATAAGAACACAATCTGAGACTTATGATCTCAGATTGTAACCTTCAATAAACAAAACCTTAAAACTTAGATTTAAACTTTTAAGACTTATAAAAACTGACTTATAGACTAATTTTAAGCTGATTAAAACTGACTGAAAAACCAAAATGCAGCATGACCCTTATTTGACCCATTTTACATTCTTAACCCAAACACCCCTTTAAATCCTTAAAACCAATTTTAAACTAATTTAAACTGAAATAAGCTAAGATTGGTAAAAACAGTTAACCAACTAACAATGTTAAGCAATATTAAGCAACAGAAACACAGAAATAAGCACTTAAATTAAGCAAATGAGATAAGCAGTAGTAAAAGCTAAGACTAACAGTTTTAATGAAAAACTTGAACAAATGAACTCTAAACATTAAGCAAACATGAATAAGCATTAACCATTAATAAAAAGCAATTATAAGCAGTAAATAAGCAGAGAATAAGCAATAACAATAAGCAACAGAAAATAAGCTTAAAAATGAAAAAGTGAACTTACTAATGCCTTTGCTTAAACAAGGCTAAACAATGCTCAAAAGAGCTTATCAACTAGCTCCAGCTTATCAAAGATAAGCTGGTGAGGTCCATAAGCCCATCCTTTTCTGGCTTATCTTCCAATAAGCTGTGGTATTTTTTTTGAGTGATTCAGATAAGACAGTGACAAGTGTCTTAACAACAGGATTAAAAGAGCTTATAAAAACTTACTTAAAGGACTTTGAAAACATACATTAAGCTTGAGAAAATAACTTGTAAACTGAATTAAGCTTGCATAAAGTGAAAACAGAATTGAAATTCAATTAAATAGTAATTTCATTAATAATAAAAACTGGTTACAATGCTTTTAAAAGTAAAATACAGGAAATTAAAATGACATTTTAAAAGTAAAATTACACTACTCCTAAAACTACATACCACTCCTTACAATAAAAAAACAATCTATTTATATCAAAACTAAGGTGCAGGGTTGTGTTTGTTGTGTTTCTTCTGTGAGTGAACTTCAAAACCGTCATTTAAGCCCTTCATTTTTCTTGTCCTCCAAGCCATGAAATCCTAGCCCTTTATTCATGGTCCTTGTTCATCATCCAATCAGGAAGTAGGGGATTGCCAGCGTGGCTTTGGCTGCTTGTGGTGTGGGGCAAGGTGGGAAAGTGATGGGTTTTTGGGGAAAAGAGATAAACAGTGACAAGGGAGGGATTTGGCGGGTAAATTGGTTTTGGGTGTTTGATTTTATAACGGGTTAAAGGGGAAGGGACTAGGGATGTAATGGGTTAAGGGTGTTAAGGGTTGAGTTGTGTAAAGAATAACGGGGTTAATCCCCTGTTTTCGTAAAGTTGTTGCATCGTTAGTCCTCAAGGACTAAAGCCATTAATCATGTGAAAGTGTGTACTGCCCAAAAACCCGAGTATTCTTTTTTTAGGAGTATATATCTTTTTAACATAACCTGAACTGAACCATTTTATACGTGGCTTATTGCAGGTCTGTAAAATAAAGAAAAATAATTATATAATTTTTTTGGTAATCTCCATTAATAAGTAATCTGTATGTTAATTATCAGTACAAAAGTTCAATATATCTTACATTATTATAAGTATTTGATTTGGGAGGTTCTATGTACTGGGCACCATTTTTTTCTCCAAATTATTTTTTTATTTTACCACTCATAAGTAAAAGAGTTAATTGCATTTTTGGTCCTTGTGGTATAGCCAAATTCTAGGTTTGGGACCCTAACTTTCGAAATTGCAGTGAGAGTCCCTATTTTCAAGTTTCCGCTGCAAATTTGGTCCCCGGTCAAAGTTGACGAAGGGTATTTTAGTCATTTCTATTTTCTGTCGTGTTTTCTTTTTTTCTTTTAATATTAACAAGAGTAAATTGCAGTTTTGGTCCTTGTGGTTTGGCCAAATTGCATGTTTAGTCCCCAACAAAAAAATTCTTTTTATTCAAATCTATCATCATCCCCCCACTTGTTTTTATTTGGTAAAAGCCATAAAATACCCATGTACTTTCGAATTTGTCCCGACTTGACTCCCGTACTATTTTCCGTCATGTCTAGACCAACGTACATTTAAATTTTTACGAAAAATAATGTAAAAAAATATTTTTTTTAAATATAAAAAGTACGAAAAAAGATAAATTTATTTTAAAAAATTAAGATTTTAAAAAGTATGAAATTTTTTTAACCTTTTTAACGAATAACAACGTAAATTATAATTTTTTTTTAATTTAAGAAGTACGAAAAAAAATAATTTTTTTTAAAATTAAGATTTTTAAAAGTACGAAATTTTTTTGTAAATTTTTTTAAATTCTTTACGTATATACGAACGAATGAAAAAAAATTAATTTTTTAAAAATTTAAAACGAACGAAAAAATATTTAAAAAATTATACGTAAAGAATTTAAAATTTTTTTACAAAATTTTAAAAAAAAATCGTATTTTTAAAAATCTTAATTTTTTTTTAAAATTAATTTTTTTTCGTACTTTTTAAAAATTTACAAAAAGTATAATTTACGTTGTTATTCGTTAAAAAGGTTAAAAAAATTAAAAAAAAATTCATACTTTTTAAAATCTTAATTTTTTAAAATAAATTTAAATCTTTTTTCGTACTTTTTATATTTAAAAAAAATATTTTTTTACGTTATTTTTTTAAAAAATTTAAATGTACCTTGATATAGACAGGACGGAAAATAATACGTGTGTCAAGTCGGGACAAATTCGAAAGTACGTGGGTTTTTTATGGCTTTTACCCAATAAAAACGAGTAGTGGGATGATGATAGATCTTGAAGAAAAACGAATTTTTTTTGTTGGGACTAAACCTGCAATTTGGCCAAATCACAGGGACCAAAAATGCAATTTACGCTTGTTAATAATAAAAGAAAATAGAAAAAGAAAAGGATAAGGGTATTTTAGTCATTTAACTTTGACCGGGGACCAAATTTGCAACGGAAACTTAAAAATAAGGACTCTCACTGCAATTTCGAAAGTTAGGGTCCCAAACCTGCAATTTGGCCATACCACAGGGACCAAAAATGCAATTAACTCTAAGTAAAATGGTCGAAATAGCCATCTGTGCCAGTGTTGGTTAGCTGCTGTACTGACTCTTTTTGGAACATGTTATCACCCAAAATTAGCGATAGAACCTAACCTGAATCGACCCATTCATGAGTACTCGGTCGAAATTACCACCTCTACAGGTAGGCTATCTTTCAACCACTGGGTTTTAGGCGAGTGTAGCAGACCCCAACCTAGTTGTACCGCTCAGCTCTTGATAATCGTCAACAAGTCATAGACTGATATGGATTGAAAGATATAAATCACTCTAGTTGTACCGCTCACTGATTATCTTTACTGTTTCAGCTAAGTTATCAGTGGAAGAGTATGCATCTGTCCTTGCTGAACATCCTGCGTGAGTATATTTTGGTTGGGCTAGGTTATTTACCCACCGTTTCTACAAGATGGCTATGAGCATTGCCAGTATATGTTTATATACGATGTGATTGTTTGCTGTAGTTATCAACCCGCTGTTTCTACAAGATGGCTATGAGCATTGGTTGGAACCCATACTTCAATAATACTGAAAATCATTAGTTTTAACTCGTGTTTTCGTCATAATACACTTAAGTTTCAAAATAAGGCGGAAACATTAAGCTCAAAAATTATAAGCAGATAAGCTAACAACCGCCTTCTCCGGCAAATTCATTAAAAGCAAAAAAATGGGGGAAACCGCAGAAGACATCGTTACCGAAGAACAACAACCGCCGCCGACAACAACTGATGAATACCAATGGCCAGCAGCGTTGTGTTTCCATGTCGAACCTCCTTACAAAACCCACCATTTTTATAAACATTTTTAACGTTAAATAATTGCTTCTAGTATATTAGTTCTGTACCAAAATGCATGATTGAATGTTCACAAGTTGCATCCTAAAGGTTGTAGATTCAGACAAAAGAAGGTGTCAAGTTCCTCTATTATTTCTTTTCTCTTTTACGGTCTCGCGATAACATGTCTTACTTCCGCCACCGTCTCTACATCCAGCGGCAGAAATGAGACTTGCGTTGTTGTCATTTAAGTCAAAAATCACCCAAGATTCATACAAAGTTATAACCTCGTGGAACCATTCCTTTCATTTATGTGTCTGGAGTGGTGTATCATGTGGAAAGCGGCACAAACGAGTGACTGCTTTACGGCTGGGTTCACATGGCTTAGAAGGCTTGTTGTCTCCTCATGTAGGGAACCTTAGCTTCCTACATGTGCTTTCTCTCTCTAGCTTTCAAGGAACCCACCTTTCTTGGGGAATATTACATCAATGGAAATGTTTTCTGCTCTCAGGAACCCATTTGGACCAACGCTTCAAGGTCAACATCTGCTGCAGAAGGTGACACAGTGTTCGATGCCAACAGCTCATCATTTTATCTAGGCACTGAAGAGGCTTCCATCCAGAAGAAAGTTCCACAAGTGAAAAAAAGACTGGCATGTGTAATGTGCACAAAAACATTATGGCTATATTACATATTAGCTGATATTCATAGTTTCTTAAATTGTGATCTTTACCAAATTTACTATTGTTTTATATCTAATAGAAAATCCCTTTTCTAAAACAAAGTAGGCACCAATTTGTAAATGAGCTATACCAGGAGTTCTCCTTGAAGTTTCATATCTGCTTCTTTTAATATCATAATCTCTGTTGTCTCTTCCTTGACGAGACGACGGTTCTGAATCCTTGTCAACAATATATCTCCTTGAGACCGCCCTACCTTCACGCCTATCATATTCTGGTGAATGGTGCCTAGAACGCCGATGATCACTACTTCTGGAACTTCTAGATGAAGGGGTAACACGCTGCAACATCCGAGTACAAAATCAGTATTAGGTATCGGCGCAAATCTGATATAACATTCATACGCAAATTACAATACAACTCTGATTGCCAATGAGATACAAAAGTTTGATCATGTTAACAAGATTAAAGGACATTTCTAGCAGATATTCTTCTTCAGTGATACTTTCTGCAAAATTGAAAAACATCTCACAATTAGATCAAACTGTACAGGTTACATTACATTAAAACGATGACTTAAAGTAACTAACTCTTACCAGAATCAAACGTTTTGTTTCAACTTGAATCGCTGTACATTCAGCTTTTATTTTGTGCACTGCTGGATACACCAATTCCAACGTCATCTTGATCAGCGAGTGAGGCTTTTTCCACATCTTCGTGTATAGATGCCACCATAGAGGAAACTTTTGTAGTGCGAAGATGAAACTGAAAATGAATGACACTTCAAAATGTAACACTCAAACAAGATACATGAGCATGTTACAAATATGGTGTGGAACTTAAGATAGGATATAAGTAGAGTGTACACCAGCAAAACTACTGAACCTTGTAACTTTAAAAGCTAAAGATAGGATATGTGGTTCTTATCTTAACGCAGAAGATACAATATATTGGCTTCAATCATGCCCAAAAGATACTAAGATGACTTACTGTATATGGATAACCATATGCTTAACTTATCCAGTTATTCATTATCCAAAAACCCCTTATTCCCCCAAGTAACTAATAAGATCTTTGGCATCAGCTTACCCAACCTATATGTTCTTTACATAAGCTTTACCCCAAACACCCCCCCTAAATCCTATAATCCCTTGATAGTTATCTCTCTCACACAATCACACTGCTCTATACATAATAATTGGGAAAATGCAGATACGTACCAATGTATAACGCCTTACGATGTGTGGTTCTTATCTCAGAGGCAGAATAAGGCAACATACATAATTTATACTAAGGAGGTTAGGATAAGCTTATGCATAACTTATGCAGTTATTCACTATCGAATAACCCCTCATTTTACGCCAAATAACAATTAAGCACTTTGACATAAGCTTACCCAAACACCTTCAATAGGCTTTCCGCATTTTTTATACCCATAACCTATCAACCTCTTTAAATAAGCCTACCCAGTGTTGTAAAACTCGGATCGCAAAGTGCTCCGCGATTACTAGCTACAAGCCTAGTGACCGGGGCGAGTTAAGCTAAATTGGCAAAAAAAATCAATTTGGTCAAAACTTGGTCAACACGGTGCTAACCCGTACAAAACTCAGTTTGAAGTGTTTTAACAATGGTGTTAATGTTTCCAAACATACTTCTAGGATCTATAAAGGATTGTATGGTCCTATTTACATGTCATATATATAATTTCAAAACTTGTACATAAAAATTCCGATCAGAGTACCCACTTGCTGCCGCCTAGCGAGATTTGCAGCCTTAATTATAGCTTTTTTAGAACCCAATTACCTATTAAGCTATTTAAATAAGCTTATCCAAACAGCCCCTAAATCCCATATGATCACACTACTATAACACATACAGAGTAATGGTCCAAGAAAAGGCAAATACATCATCCCAATGTAATAAACATAAGTCCTCACCTAATAGTGATCCTCTCAGACGGCCTGAAGACGACTCGATCTTTCCCCGGCAACTGCAATCCGCCAACACCAGTCTCCTCCGGCTCCAACGTGTCCGTCATCTTATTAATATCCATCGGATCCTGTTATCACCAAAATCAAACACGTTAACACCTAACAACAAACAAAAACCTTTACACTTGGGCTATTTTTGGCAAAACTAGCGGTAAGTAGTTGTTTGTTTTATAAAACCACTTGGTAACTTAGTTGTATATGTAACTATAAATTGTAAAACAACATAAAACAAAAAAACGCGACCTTTATTAGCATTTGAAATAGAAGCGTTTAAACAAAATCCAAAAGGTAAACGCAACAATAAGCATTCTATTCTAGACGCTCAACGTGTTAGCTTTGTTCTATAAAGAGTTCAGGTCATAAACTAATAGCCGCAGCTACAAGTTGTAAAAGCATCTAGTAACATACCTTTATCTATAAATATAAACCGTAAAACGACGCACGTCTATTATTGGCATGTTTCAAATAAACACACGCTTAAACAAAATCCAATCGCTAAACGCTCGTCCCCAAACACGGCCTTAACTAAAGCAACACAACACTTGAGAGTTCTTATATCTATTATAAGATTACAAGTATTGGGGTAACCCAACTATCCAAACCGAATAAACCAAATGATCCAATAACTGAACCGATTAACTAGGGGTGGCAATTTCTGACGAACAATCCAACCCGTATAAAGCTTATGGAGATGAGAGCTTATGTAATCTCATTAAATAAGCTACCAAGGTTGTAAGCCTTAAAAGATTACCCTATAAAGCTTATCAAAATTTTCAATAACTAACAGTTTTAGCTTATTTGATGGGCTTATTAGCTTATGAAAATTTGATAATCTTTGTAAGGTCATTTTGATATAAAGCTTATTAAAATTTCAATCAGCTCATAACCCACATCAATAACTAACCTTTTTATCTTATTTGATGGGTTTATTAGCTTATTGAAAACTTGATAAGCTTTATACGGTCATTTTAAAAAGCTTATGTAACTTGATAAGCATTATACTAATTATAAACAATTCTAATAGACACAAATCAATCAAAATTAATCGATTATACCTGAAGTGTAACGGAATAACAGATTAAAATTAGGATTGGAGTGGTTTTGTGGTTTATGAAGATGGATTGGTATCGTCGTTGTTTTAAACAAGCATGTTTACCCGCGCGTTGCTGCGGGACGTTAATTTTTCGCGCATAGTTGCGGGTTTAATTGTTTTTTCCTATTTTTTTTATTTTATACGGGTTTTTTTTTTCGGGCTTATGTTTAATAGTGGGTTTTTTTATATGGGCTTATGTGTTAGGCCTATGGGCGCGGTGTTTTATTTTTTGATCAAATATATTTTTATATTCGTAGTTATTAAAAAAAAAGTGGTCATATTACTGTATCATGACCGTACAAACGACGTCGTAATCACTTTGTGCCGACCAAATTTTTTTTTTTAATATTTATTTCTGTGTCGGGTTTTATTTTTTGGTCTTATTTTAATAGTGGTTTTTTTTATATAAGTCAGTACTTTTGTAATTTTCTTTTTTTATTTTGTGTCGAGTATTTTTTTTTGTATTGCGTATTTAAAAAAAAATGGGCCGGCCCAAACTGGGAGCCCATTGGGCCGAACACTGTTCATATTACTGTAGCACGACGTATGTAAAAAACGACGTCGTATCACTTTTGTGCCGAACATATTTTTTTTTTAATATTATTTTGTGCGGGTTGTTTTTTTATATGAGCTTATGTGTTGGGCCTCATGACGCGGGTATTTTTTGATATGAATAAGTCAGTACTTTTGTAATTTTCTTTTTTTTATTTTGTGTCGAGTATTTTTTTTTGTATTGCGTATTTAAAAAAAAATGGGCCGGCCCAAACTGTGAGCCCATTGGGCCGAGCACTGTTCATATTACTGTAGCACGACGATTAAAAAAAAAAGTGGGCCGGCCCAAACTGGGAGCCCATTGGGCCGAACACTGTTTCCTAAATAACTGTAGCAACGACGTAAAAAACGACGTCGTAAAATTACTATTTGTAATGGTATGTATATAATTAGAGTAACGTCACGTAAATTGTTTTTTGCTCATAATTTTGGCCAAAGAAGGGGAGCGGGATTATAAAGTTTTTTTTTTTTCCGGGCCGATGAACAGTAACCGAGCCCGAGTGGGTCGGGGTATGTTCATTTACTGTAGCAGCAAGACAAAAACGTACGTAGTAAAATGAGCAATTTATTTTTTTCATATTAATTTTGGTGCGGGTTTTTTTTTTTCGGTCTCATCGTTTAAATAGTTTCTTTTGTTCTATATTAAATGGCAATCCCCGCGCGTTTTTTTTTTTTTGGGCCCCAGGGCCGATAGAAAGCGTAAATAGTTCAAAATGAGAGTATGTCCCGAAATTTTTTTTTTTTCTTAATTTTAAGGGCCAAAGAAAGGAGAGCGGGATTTAATAAAGTTTTTTTTTTTAATTTTTTTTTTTTTTTTTTTTTTTTCCGATGAACAGTACCCGAGCCCAGTGGGCCGGGTACTGTTCATATTACTGTTCCAGCCGCCAAAAACGACGGCGTTTCACTTGTCAAATGTGTATTACTATAATTGGGCCATTTTTATTGAACTTTTATATAAGATGAAGGGTTAAAAGTGTACAATTGTGATAAGATGAAGGATGATAATAAACGCTAAAAGTGTTTTTTTTATGTGATTTATGAAGGGAATTTTTTGTTTTTAAAATGAAAGTTGAAGGAATAAAAGTGTAAAAGTAAATAAGGTGAGGATAAAAAAAGTAAAGGTGTTTTCTTGAGTGATTATATATTTGGTTTGAAACGTTGTGGTTTTGATAGTCATGCTACAGTACCCGGCCTATTAGGCTCTCATTTTGGGCCGACCCATTTGATTTTTTTTTAAATAGCCAACTTTAAAAAAAAAATCTCAGCACAAAATAATAATTGTTTTTACAAAAGTACTGATTTATTCAGATAAAAAAATATCCGCGACATGAGGTCAAACACATAAGCCTATATAAAAAAAATAAACTATTAAACATGAGACCGAAAAATAAACCCGCACAAAATAATATAAAATTTTGCTCGGCCAAAATAGGAAAAAAAATTACAAAAATACCGATTTATTCAGATAAAAAAACCACGACATGACGCTCAACACATAAGCTCAGATAAAAAAAACAAATTATTAAACATGAGACCGGAAACATAAACCCACACAAAATACAAAAAAAAAACAAAAAACATTAACGCCCAGCATCAACGCGCGGGCAATCATGTTTAACACATATTTACCTAAATCACATAAAATTATATTAAAAAAAAACCAAATAGCAAAAAAAAAAAAAAACTTTTAAACATCAGGCCCAACATATAAGCACATATAAGAAAAAAACAAACTATTAAACATGAGACCGAAAAAATAAACCAGCAAAAAAAAATTTAACACCCCGCAGCAACGCGCGGGCAATCATGCTTGTTTAAACTAGGAGAGGTGTCACATTGTTTGACCAGACTCTGTTAACTTTGCTCGCTGGATTTATTGGGTAAACCCAATAGCCTAATAGGTCGGTTTTGGGTTCTAGTTGCTCATAGGGCTAAGCATATAGGATCGTCGATCACACCAGACCGAGAAACCGGAACGAACCAGACGGACCGGACCGGACCGAACATATTTCGGTCCGGTCCTCGGTCCATGTTTTTCCTTAAATTCGGTCATCGGTCCGGTTCGGTCTTACAAAAAAACCCGACGATTATGCTTTGTTGTACTGGACCGGACCGACCCGGAATGGACCAAACCAGCCCAGAACGGACCAGACCATTTCGGTCCGGTTCTCGATCCGGCGTTTTGAACAAATTCGGTTACGGTCCGTTCCAGTTTTCGGACCGTGATCACCCTTAGTTGGCCAGCCCGATAAGATACAATGTCATATTAACAAGTCTTTTTTTTATAAGTTTACTCCTAGGTCTATACAAGTATACAACAATTTCAAATTGCTTGTTGTTCGTTTCATAATAAACATGAAGCACAAATAAATTTGGTTTGATTATGACATATATTAGTAGCAATCCTAGCATTATAAAACACCAACTCCCAAAGTACAACATTTCCATTCAATAACATTAGGAATTTTTTATTATTGGACTTATTTTTTTTTCTTTAAGAAATAACTAGATAACCCGATAGACAAACCCGACTAACTTATAACCCGATTTTTTATTGGGTTAGATTACGGGTTAGTTTTTATTTTTTGACAACCCGATAGACACAACCTCATAATCTGATTGACACTCCTAATTCAAAGGGTGCTTTCTTGTTTTTTATATGAAAGTTGAAAGGGTAAAAATGTAAATTTATGGTAAGGTGTGAAAAAATATATATGAGGGTGCGTTTGGTACGAAGATAGGATTCGAAATGAGAATCGGTTTGAAAAAAAAGTAAGAGAGAGAAATTGATTGATTAAATTAAATAATGTTTGTTTAAAAATTTGAGATATATATTAAAATTGAAATAATTAATTTTTAAAATTTAAAATAAATATATGATACTAATAAATTGGGACCACTAAATTAGAGTAGAGGACAAAAAAATGATTGTTATGCACTCTTTATTATACCAAATTAATGAAAGACATCATTTTAATGTGGAATGAGTCTAAAGGTTTCAAAACACTTTTTTATTCTATTGTAGTGGGGCCATCATCAACCAAACACTTGTATATAACTTTCATTCCATCACTTGAATCCCATACCCTATAAACAAACGGGCCCTGAGTTATACGTTGGCTATGGGATTCGAACCCATGCGCACTTATGAACAATGTTTTGAAAACCGGGTCAATAATCGACCCGGTCGAGTCACCGGGTCACCGGGTTACCGGTTCA
>BQNB010039937.1:0-45962 GCA_026074375.1 Tanacetum coccineum
TGAATTAAAAACAGAATTTAAACATTACAAAAGCTAAAATTTAAAGCTACTAAAAAGCTATTAAAACTAAAAAAGAAGACGATCTTCTTATGAGTGAGGCAAGGCTCTATTTATAGGAGCTGAGAGAAGGATCTAGGCTCTTAACACGCTCCCCTTGACTTTTGATCTTGACCCTTCATAATCTTTAATCATTGGATGCCATTTCTTATCCGTTGGATTAAATAAGGCACACAGATTGCCAAGCTGGTAATCCCACTCTTTGGGAGTGAGTGTGCCTCATTTGGCTTGAGTTTAGAGTAAAATTTCCCTCAAAGTGTGTTTGTTTTCATCCCATGTGTCATTCCCTTGTTAAAAGTGGCCAATCAAAGCTCTTGGTGACGTCTTCTTAGGCTGAAGTGGAACTTGGTACTTGGTATCTTTGATGCCACATAGATAATTGAAGGGAAATGGGTTTTAACCCTTTTGATTTTGACGTGGGGTGAATTGGGGAAGAACATGAATAGTAAAAACTCCTCGCGCCTTTTTTTTCTTTTTATAACTTTGTTTGAAAGTTTGACTGAGGGTTTAAAAAGGTTGACCTGGGCTCGGGGTTTATAAGAAAAGGATTGGGCCGGGTGAATATGGATTTGGTGAATTGGTAAGGTTATAGACTAAGGCTAACGACCGTTAGTCTTTTATTAACAAAGGACTAACGGTGTTATGAATTTAAGGGCTTTTGGTGAAAATGGTTTAACATTAAGGGTATTTTGGGTATTTTAAGGGTTTTTGTCTTTTGTGAGTTGACCATTGTTGACCATGGTTGATTATTTGACCTTTTTGCTATCAAACTTCTGGCTCATGTGCACTCTTTCCATTCCCGTATTCGTGTTTGTCCGGTTTTGACCGTTTTCCTGTGATTTTTCTAATATCCGTACCTACACATCACAAATGACAAAACAAGCAATATACAAGCATAATTTGCACAATATAATTATTTTAGGGTCATTTTTGGTATAAAAAGGGTATGTGATTTCTCACATATCATGTACCCTAAGAACATTCCTTCTACTGCCCCAAACGTACATTTTTTGAGGTTGAGCTTCATATTGATTTTGCGTAACGTACGGAACGTTTCATCAATATCTCTTAGCATTTCCGCTTCTGTTTGACTCTTAATAACCAAGTCATCAACGTACACTTCTATGTTCCTACCAACTTGGCTGTCAAAAGCCTTGTCCACCAGCCGCTGGTACGTGGCGCCAGCGTTTTTGAGGCCGAAAGGCATTTTGGTATAGCAATATACCCCTTGGCTGGTGTGGAAAGCCGTTTTCTCTTCGTCTGACTCTGCCATCTGTATCTGGTGATAGCCTTTGTAAGCGTCCAAGAAACACTTAAAGGGGTAGCCGCAGAGAGATTCAACTTTCCAGTCGATTTCTGGAAGAGGGTAACAATCCTGCGGACAGGCTTTGTTTAAGTCCGTGAAATCCACGCACATCCGCCAGCTACCGTCGTGTTTTTTCACCATGACTGGATTGGATAGCCACTCGTGGTAATAAACTTCTCTCATGATACCCGCCTCTACTAGTTTCTGTACTTCCGTTTGGATGGCTTTCGCACGCTCCGGGGCCTGGCCCCTTTTCTTCTGTCGAACAGGCGAATATCCTTCCCGGATATTGAGTCGATGTTCAGCTATTGATCGCGGTACTCCTGTCATGTCTGACGGCTGCCATGCGAATATATCCAAGTTTTCCTTCAGGAGTGAGCACAGTTCCGTCCGCCCTTTCGCGGATAGCGTCCCTTCGATTGCTACTTCCTGATCAGGGAAATTCGGATGTGGAGCTATTTTAAAATTTTCATGACGGACTCCAGCCTCTTTGGGTATCTCAGACGATGTAACCACCGTGGCGCACTCAGCAGGTATCAAGATAGTGCTACGGATAGTCAATATTCCTCCGTTGACTGGGAACTTAAGCATTCCGTGGGCTGTAGATGGCACCGCTTGGATTTCTCGTATTCTAGGTCTTCCAATGATACCATTGTACGGTGATAATGACCTTACGATCATGAAATTCATCCATGCTCTTGTAGAATGATCTGCATCTCCTATTGTTACTAAGAGCCTAAGTTGTCCCAGCGGCCATATAGTTTCTCCACTAAAACCGGTTAACGATGTCGTTGCTGGGACCATTTGGTTCTTGATTTCTGGTCGGAGCCGGTTGAAGCAGTGCTCATAGAGCACTTCCGTCGAGGAACCTCCGTCTACATACATGCGGTGAATCGTGTGCCCGCCAATTTCCGCTTCTATAACAAGCAGACCTTTTGTCCCACTACTGGTTGTCAGCGAAGGGAATGTAATTTCTCTGATACGTTCGAAGCTTTGAGTTACTCTCTGCCTTGTCATTCTATGCCATGGTTGTATCATATAGATTGCCATGGACTTATCCTTGGCTGGTACTTCCTTTTTCCTTACTTTTGGTTGATCTTTCCCCTGCTTAATTTCTTTAAATAAATGCGAGAGCTTGCCTGCTCGCACCAATTCTTCGATATGCTTTTTTAACTGCATACACTCGTCCGTACTATGTACTTTATCATTGTGAAAGTCATAAAACTTGTTGTTGCTTCTCTTCTTTGCTGGTGTTACCATAGGGGGTGGCGGTTTGAACTTCCCTGCTTCGGTCGCGAGGATTTATTTTGGTGTTCTTGTAAGGGGGTAAACTTGCTAGACCTCCGTCCTTCCCTTGGCTGACCTCGGAAGTCAGACCTCCGCTCTGAAGCATGCCGCTTTGGTTGGTCCTGTGTCCTCCACGATGTGTGACCTTTTTTCTTGCCAGCAGCAGTGACTTCTCCCCATATGAAGGCAGTGGTAGTGATCATCATTTCTTCCATGGTCTTTGGAACATGTTCGTTGAGGCGCTTTGTCAATTAAGGGTTGTTAACCCCATGTATGAATCCGAAGATCCGCATGCATTCAGGGGATACCTTCATGCGTTCGGTTTCCAACTTGAATCGTTTTATGAACTCCGCGATGGTCTCTCCGTCTCTTTGTTTGATATTGTGGATTTTGACAGGATCTTTGACATACTTCTTTTGCTGCATGAAGTATGCTAAGAAAGCTGCTTTGAGGTCCTTGTATCCGTTTATGCTCTCCGGAGGGAGCTCATCGAACTATACTCTTGCGGCTCCTATTAGGGTAGAATTGAACATATGACACCAGCTAGGCATTGTCTAGCGTTCCACCTGTGCCGCCGCTTGGAAAATTTTTACGTGATCCTTTGGGTCCCCTGTTCCGTCATAGGTCTTCACGTTGTTAGGTATTCGTGTTTTTCGTAAACTTTTGAAGTTACGGATTTGAGGTGTGAATGGATCCACCTCTTCACATATCCAGGGGACCGCCAAGTCATCCTCATCCATAGGCTTGTGTCTTTTTGACCTTGACTTCCAGTGTCCCTGATGTGTGCTAAAACACACATCGTTTATACCTCGCAAAACACTATTAATCGGACTAAAAATGCTAGAATATGGATAATTATCATGCAAATATGTTCGTTTGGTATTTTTATGTCTTGCAGGTAAAAATGATTGAAAACGGGGCAAAAAACGGGTATTTACAAGTTCGTCGCGATCAAGAGTGCCTTATATTCAAAATCAAGACAAAGTCGTGAAAAGTCCCCGAGTATGCCATTGGAAAGAGCGCGAGAAAACGAGTCTAGCGGTGCCCTCGGATTTTATTGGGCCAAACAGTAACCCGCTTAATGGGCCGGGCCAGCCCAAACTAACTAAGCCCAACAATTTGAGCCCAAGACAAATTAAATAAACATGAGTTTATAAGGTGGGTATGATGTCAGCATGATGTCCCACTCCTCACAAAAATAACATGCATGGGAATTAATACATTAAGTGTCACGTGCCTAAGCACTACAAAGGAAATGGACATGTAATGTTGCGACACGTGGCTAGGCAATGGAATACAATTCTCAAATTCATTGTGTTATTGATCCAACAGACAGTAATGCAGCGTTTCATTTAAGCTATAGAAAAGGCCACGTGGCGCATGATGAGCTGGTGGATCCACTGACGATCCGAGGTTACCCACACAACAGCCAATGATTGGCTCATTAATTGGTTGAGAATTTACACAAGTGCCCTTGAGCTTGGCTATATAAGAGACTCACTCTCCTCACTTTGGGAGGAGGAGGATTTAGATTTAATTTTTACATCTTATTTTTAGTTTATTAGTTTTAGGAGTAGGTTAGATGTTAGCTTATTTTTTAGGATTATTGTAAAAGCTTATTGTGAGCTTATTAGATTCAGCTTATTGTAACTCTTGGCTTATTGGAATGAAATGAAGTTGGTATTATTTAGTTATCTTATTTCGCACAACTTATCCTCTACTTCTTTTCTTATTTTTGGCTTATCGAGCTTAAGCTTTTCATCAGCTTATATCTGGCTTGTTAACTTTTGGTCATAGCTCTCTTAAAAACTTAGATAATGACACCTTAAAGACTTCCAGCTAATTTGAATCATTCTCAATCATTTTTAAGAACTTTTTGATATAGCTTATTATTGTGCTTATATCGTTTTAGTTTTATTAGGAGCTCATATTTTCTGTAAGGATAAGCTTCTAAATAGCTTATTTGGTTTTACATGAGCTTATATTGCTTAGGTGAATTTTCGAGAGCTTATTTTCTAAAAAATGCTTAGAATTAAGTCGATAGTAGCTTATAGCTTATTCTGATTCATTGTTGATGTGCTTATATGCTTATTAGTGTTTCAAGATTGCTTATTAATAGAGCTTAAATAGTTGTTTGTTTTGTTTAGATTTTTAGAGCTTATTCAACCTCGAATTTGTGTTTTCAAATGTTTATTTGATTTAGTTTTCGTGTGGATTGGGGTTTATCTAGCTTATTTGGTTAAGCTTAAATGGATTGCTTATTTGTGTAGTGACTAATAGTAAGTTGTCTCATAAAAAAAATTGATTAGAGCTTAATCAGTTTTAGTTAGTCTTGTTAGGATTTAGTTTGATTACTCGGTACTAATTTAATCTTCGTGATCGTGGTTTATGTTGAATGCTTATTTGTGCTCGGGTTTATTCGTTTTCATCTTAGCTAGCGCTTATTTGGCTTAAAGTCTTAAACTGGTAATAAATTTCATTTGATTGGGTCTGTGTTTAGTTAAAGGCTCTTGGGCCTCATTTTTTTTAGAATTGAATTTGGGCTTGTGTTTGTTATATTGTGGGCTAGCGTTTGGATTGTTTAATTCGTTACTGGGCTTGCGTATAGTAAACAGAAAAAGTGCAAATTTGTGTATTGATATAACCGTTATGTGTTAACAGTTAGTTATTTGTTTGACTTTTTGGTACCGGTCATCTCACGAGGCGCGAAGCTTAAGGGTTTATTTAGCTAGATCGAATTTGATTATTTGTTTTAGCTAAATAAATCGGGTGGTATTCATTTAATTGCGGGTCTTCAATTCGGTTCTATTTTCTATCCTTTTTCAATACATTAGTGTAGCTTAGAATAAAATGTTTTGCTTTGCTTATTTTATCATCATGTGTAGTGAGTAATTTTATTAGTGCTTGTTAAGTGATATTGTGAATTGGAAATTAAGTGTAGATTTGAAAAAGGTTTAATTGATTAATAATCTTTGATTATTTAGATTTGTAGTTTGGATGTTTTAAAGGGCAAAATCTGGAAAAATAGTTAAACTACACATCTAGTAATTAATATCATTTTAAGAGGTTTTTTATCAAAATAAACCAACATTGTGAGATAAAATTCTTTTCTAAGGAAATTAATTCGTTAATGTACCTTAATTCACACTTAATGAACTTTTCACATCACTTAGCAAGCATTTTCGTCTTATAAATCTTTTAGTTCATTTTAGCTTAATTCTCGTAGTTAAATTGTTTAGTATAATTCTAGTATTAATATTAGTATATTTTTTAGTATTAAATATAGTTTTCTAAAAAGTAGTTTAATTTCTAAAACCAAAAATTTTAAAAGATAATCAAGCATTTTTCTTCGAAACATTAACATGGATTTCAATTCATATCTCGCCGTGAATACGACACCCGGAAGATAGACTATTACTTTTTCTAAAGTAATTTTCTTATCTAACGGGATATACTATATATTATTTCGTCACAGTTGACGTGTAAAAAAAATTGACGCCTTTGCCGGGGGAGAGAGGCGAGTTGTACGAATTTCATGCGTTGGTGTTTCGAAGTTGGATGCTCTTGAAGATCCTTTCTTTGGAAAAGTTTATTTTCGTACTTATTAAAAATATAAAAATCCAAAAATATTTTTCTTCTTATTTTATTTTTATTTTTCCTTTTCTTTTATAAATATTAAAAAATTCCAAAAATATTTTTATTTTTATTTTTATTATCTTTATA
This sequence comes from Tanacetum coccineum, assembly GCA_026074375.1. NCBI lineage: Eukaryota > Viridiplantae > Streptophyta > Magnoliopsida > Asterales > Asteraceae > Tanacetum > Tanacetum coccineum. Next base: position 6,374 of record BQNB010039937.1, read on the forward strand.
AAAATATAAAAATATTCTCCTTTATCCTCTTATTTCGTTTAATTCTTATCTTCCTATCCTCCTATTTGTTTAATTCTAATGTCGTCATACAACTGACGTGGTTGTTTCAAGTGTGGAGGTCCGTTTGGCAGTTATATTGATTTTGTTCGGACGTGTACTTGTGAAGCGGTGTTGTCAAGAAAGAATTATATGGATGAAGTTTGTTCTATATGCTGTGTTAAAGCTGGAAATTCATTCGTCAATGATCCAAATTCGAATTCTTTCAATGATTCTCCAAACTTTTTCAACCACCCTCCACAACCCCAGATGTACTCGTGCGAGTTATGTGGAAATGATTCTCACCATGGTTATGATTGTCCACCACGGTTCCCGCTTGTCTATGAGCAGGAACCGAGCTACAATCAAAACTTTAGTGATAATTATTATCCACAAAATTCATCGAGTTTTCCACAACAATATCTTTGTTGTACTCGCTGTGGGGGTCCTCATGAGAGTTATCAGTGTCAACCGATGAATCAAAATTATTATGATCTTAATCTTGGCTATAATTCTAATTCTTTCGGTTTTGACCAATATCAACCCCCGTAATATTCTGTCACTCATCAACCTCCTCAAGAAAAAAGTATGGCGGAATTGCTTCTTGAAGAAAAACTTCCTCAAGCTTTGCAAGCTCTTTGTGAAAAAGTTAAATAACTTCGTTCAGGAAAAAGCAGGAAGAAAGAATAATTGCAGAAGAGCAGGCAGGTAAAGTTAGTTCTCAATATTGGAAGCCTCCTATTTACTATGATGATGATGATGATGACGAGGAGAGTTATATTCCTTTGAGAGATATTATTTCTGAACTTCCTCTGTCAGTTGCAATCGCACCCGTCTTACCCACCAAGGAGCCCGATGACTCTCTAAGTATGGGGGACGAGCATCTTAGCACTATTCCAAAAACGGAATCAGACAAAGTAATAAAGTCTAGTGTTGAGGACCTTGTCCTAATCCTAAGTGAGTCCGAGGATTTATCCGATAATAAAAGTGAGTGTGATGTGCCCTTTTGTGATGAATCTTCTATATTTCTCAGGGAAATGATAGTAATCACTTTGATGCCGAGTCTGATCTTTTAGAATCTTTGCTTAATCGAGATACTTCGATAGTTATTCTCCTAAGATTGACTCTCTTCCTGTGGTCGAGTCTCTCTCCCATTCTCTTACTCCCTCCGGTAAATTGACTTACTTTGGAGGAGACCGACGCTTTTCATTCTCTAGATGACTCAATACCACCGGGTATTGATAATGGCATCTATGACTTGGAGGGAGATATTCTTTTTCTAGAAGAATTATTAAACGATGAAATCCGGAGAGATCTCCCTCCTATCGAGCTTAAAGATGATGAACCTAGCACGACTAAGTCTTTAATCGAAAAACCTCTTGATATTGATAAGGAAATTTATGATTTTGAGGGAGATATCCTTTTTTTTGAAAATTTATTAAAGGATGAACCTTCAAAAGCCGATAAGTCAGAGATCTATACTCTTATAGGGGAACTACCCGATACCTTTTTAATGGAGGACGAGGAAATCGAATTTAATCCTTTTAAGGATATAGATGACTCCGTTCCAATCCCAAGAGTATCCGTGACACCCCTGGATTCTCTTGACTTATTCTTTGATTCGTATGACACATCATACACTAATCCATCTGAGCTCTATTCTGAATACACTTTGAATTATGATAATCAACTTTTTAATATTCAGAACAACCATAGTGATGAGCCTGAAATAGATACCAAAATGGATGAGGTACACAGTACCGTTCAAATCCCACATCTGTTCGAAGAATTAACCTCTGATAAGTCCATGCAAGACATAATTCTTCACCGAATTCATCATGGCATGGTTAATTCTTCTCGCTTATCTTTCTATCTTGACTTATTTTCTCCTAAGGATAATTTTGGATCCCTCTCTTCTGATACATTCGAGTTAGGTGACCAAAATATAGTTTTTGATCCTGGGATCTTCTTTATCAATGGAGTTTTCTCTTTCGCAAGAAAATCTCCTCATCTTATGATTAATAATTTCATGTTCGATAAATGTCATATCTTAAGAGAAATTTCATTGATGATTGAATCTTTGGTCAGTTTTTACCCCAAGGACAAAGAAATTCGGGGAGAGTCAAGCTAGAGACTCGCACAAAAACAAGAGCTTCTCGGGAGGCAACCCGTGTCTTTTCTTCTTTCTATTTTCTTAATAAATAAGTGTGTGATTTTATAGCCCAAGTGTGGGGGCGTGCTTCTTTCTATGGTATGTGGCTTCGTTTTTGCAGGATTCCTTAAGATCATGAAGACCCATGCTTGTTTTCAATCTTCAAATCATTCGGTCTTCGATCTTCTGCTTATTTTGGAATCCTCAATCCTGATTATGTATATATATTATGCTTCCCCTTTCACACTTGGAATTACTAGCATTTGCCTTTTTCGTCCTTAAGTTTAAGGTTAATACCCGATATTTTTTAACATTAAGGCCAATGTTCGGTTCTAAGTGTTGGGGGGGGGGATTTCTGTCGGAATATGATCTTGCATGTGCTTGCTGTGTCCCTTGCAACCCCGTTTTAGCCAAAAAAATTGAATTTTTAGTGTCCTTATTAAAAAAAAGCTCTTAGTTGTTAGTTATTAGTAATAAGTAGGCCCGTAGATCTAGGTAGCTTTTGACTTGATCAAGTTTTAAACTTTAGCTTTCCCCTTAGCTTTTTAGACTAAGCGTTTGCTAAATTTTAAAATTTTGCAAAGAATGAAAAATGATAGAGCTAGATATAAGTTTGATGCTAAGCATGGATTAGTTGGATATCTTTAGAGCTCATAGAGGTTAATTGTGGCTTTTTGCTCCCACCAGCTCAATAAACGTTATATAATTGTTAAATAAATAAAGTTACTTTAGGTTTTTGCGATTCTTAGTTTAAATCTCTTCGTAGAGATTCCTTCTGGTGAAATTAAGGTACACATCGAGGTTTTGTCAGTGTTGCGGGGATATAGGCTACTGTCTCTTGCCGGCTCACAACAAATGTGGCAGTTGTTAAAAGACCGCATGACTTGAAATTTGGCTAATAATAATAAAAGTTATGTAATAAACCGAAGCCGAAATAAGACCACTACCTCTTGCCGGCTCACAACCGATGTGGTAGTCGTTTAAAGGGTGGAGGTAATAATAATAATAATAATAACTGTGGGCTGATAAAAGTTTACTGTCTCTTGCCGGCTCACAACTGATGTGGCAGTCTTCTAAATAAGACACATAGTAATAATCCGAGACTGATAAAAGTTTGCTGCATCTTGCCGGCTCACAACCGATGTTGCAGCCTTCTAAAAAAGGCACATAGTAATAATCCGAGACTGATAAAAGTTTGCTGCATCTTGCCGGCTCACAACCGATGTTGCAGCCTTCTAAAAGGTCAAGGAAATTACCGAGGTCAAAATAAGACTCATGGACCATGGTCGGCTCGCATACCGATGTGGCAGTTGTTTAAAGGACCGAGGTTTAATAATGTTGCAATAATAATAATAATAATAAAGCCAAATTTTGACTCCGGGGTTATCTAAATAAAGCCTCCGTCTCTGGACTCGTAGTTGAGTTGTTTCGGGTGAAATAAAAAGGATAACCCCTAAATCATGCGAAATTAGAACCTTAATGTGTACTTTATTCTCACCATATCGTCTCTTTAGGAAAGGATTTCAAACTATTTGTGGTCTAAACCGGGTTTACTTTATAAAAATAAGGCCATAATTTATTTGTTGCCAATAATAATAATAATCTGTAGAGGATTTAGGAATAAGGGAGCGAAAAATTAAGTTTATTCTTACACAATTAGCATTTATGAGTAGCGTTAGCATCTATTCTTATATTTAACTGTGATTTCGTTTTAAGCTTAGTTTGGGGATTGCGAAAAATCAAAGATGATGAACTACTATTCTTAAATCCTTTTAAATAAATTTTTATAAAAAGTTATCTGTGTTTTTATTAATTAATAAATGGTTAAAACAGGGGTGCTTGCAAATTAAATGATTTTTGAACATTTTAATGGACCTTTTTTGTTCTTGTTTGATTGTGAGGGGGTCAAAAGTTAATGGGGGATAAAATTATTTATTTTGGTGTTTTATAAACATTGCGTGTGGGACCAGCAATGGCTTAGTGTGGGGGAATCTGATGTGTGCTAAAACACACATCGTTTATACCCCGTAAAACACTATTAATCGGACTAAAAATGCTAGAATATGGATAATTATCGTGCAAATATGTTTGTTTGGTATTTTTATGTCTTGCAGGTAAAAATGATTGAAAACAGGGCAAAAAATAGGTATTTACGGGTTCGTCGCGATCAAGAGTGCCTATTATTCAAAATCAAGACAAAGTCGTGAAAAGTCCCCGAGTATGCCATTGGAAAGAGCGCGAGAAAACGAGTCCAGCGGTGCCCTCAGATTTTATTGGGCCAAACCGTAACCTGCTTAATGGGCCGGGCCAGCCCAAACTAACTAAGCCCAACAATTTGAGCCCAAGACAAATTAAATAAACATGAGTTTATAAGGTGGGTATGATGTCAGCATGATGTCACCCTCACATGCATGGGAATTAATACATTGAGTGTCACGTGCCTAAGCACTACAAAGGAAATGGACATGTAATGTTGCGACACGTGGCTAGGCAATGGAATACAATTCTCAAATTCATTGTGCTATTGATCCAACAGACAGTAATGCAGCGTTTCATTTAAGCTATAAAAAAGGCCACGTGGCGCATGATGAGCGGGTGGATCTACTGGCGATCCGAGGTTACCCACACAACAGCCAATGATTGGCTTATTAATTGGTTGAGAATTTACACAAGTACCCTTGAGCTTGGCTATATAAGAGACTCACTCTCCTCACTTTGGGAGGAGGAGGATTTAGATTTAATTTTCACATCTTATTTTTAGTTTATTGGTTTTAGGAGTAGGTTAGATGTTAGCTTATTTTTTTAGGATTATTGTAAAAGCTTATTGTGAGCTTATTAGATTCAGCTTATTGTAACTCTTGGCTTATTGGAATGAAATGAAGTTGGTATTGTTTAGTTATCTTATTTCGCACAACTTATCCTCTACTTCTTTTTTTATTTTTGGCTTATCGAGCTTAAGCTTTTCATCAGCTTATATCTAGCTTGTTAACCAGCTAATTTAGAAACTAGTGTGAAGCCGAATAAGCTTTATCAAAAGCTCATTCGATTCATTCCTTATTTCTTTAATAAGCTTTGCTTAAATAAGCTCTCAAATAAGTTTTGGTATTCGGCTTATGTTAAATAAGTTTAATTGGGTTTGATCGTCGAATAAGTTGTTATTTTCAGCTTTTATTCCTTGTTCGAATAAGCTGTTATAGCTTATTCGATTTGATAGCTTATTCCATTTTCATCTCTTTCTAGTCGATTAGCTTATTTTCTTTTTTATACAAGTTTTGTAAATGTTTTCTTCTTACTGTTCTAAGTAGATTTAGTATATTTCGACTAGCTTAAAATTTGTTAATCTTGTTAAATCTGATCTCGTTCCACATTTAAATTCTATGCCTAAAATTTGAAAATCATTTAGGCTTGCGTTGGATTAAGATTAGGCCTCATTTAGTTAGTAGAATTAAGTTGGGCCTCTGTTGATCTCCATTTGAGCTGTTTTGGATGGGCCAAATGTAATTATGTGAGTTTAAAAAATAAAACATTAATATAATTGAAGGGAATATGTTATACATAACAGGTTTGTGTTTTGTTATTAACTTTGGTTCCGGTCAACTCATGAGGCGTGGAGCTTAAGGATTTATCTAGCTAGACCGAATTTGATTATTTGCTTTAGCTATATAAATTGGGTGGTATTCGTTTATTTGCGGATCTTCAATTCGGTTCAATTTTCTATCCTTTTTCAATAATTAGTGGGTAAGTATTAGTAAAAAAGGTTTACTTTGCGTTTATTTGATCATTATGCGTAGTGAGTAGTTTAATTAGTGCTTGTTAAGTGATGTGGTGATTTGGAAATTAAGTGTGGATTTAAAAAAATGTTTAATTAATTAATAGTCTTCGATTATTTAGATTTGTAGTTTGAATGTTTTGAAGGACAAAAGCCGGAGAAATAGTCAAACTACACATCTAGTAATTAATATTTTTTTGAGAGATTTTTGTCAAAATAAACAAACGTTGTGAGATAATTATATTTTCAAAGGAAATTAATTCGTTAATAGACATTAATTCACACTTAATGAACTTTTCACATCACTTAGCAAGCATTCGCATTCCAATAATCTTTTAAATATTTTTTAGCAAAATTCTCGTAGTTTAATTGTTTAGTATAATTCTAGTATTATTATTAGTATAATTTTCTTAGTGTTAAAGATAGTTTTAAAACCAAAAATCTTAAAAGATAATCAAGCATTGTACTTCAAAACATTAACATGGATTTCAATTCATCTCTCGTTGGGACACGACATCCGGAGGATCAATTATTACTTTTTCTAAAGTAATTTTTATCTGACGTGATTACTATATTATATTACTCGACTAGTACGTTCGTGCGAATCGGTTTTTTGGCGCCGTTGCCAGGGAGAGGTGTACGATCTACACGTGGTGTTTGAAGTTAGTGCCTTGAAGATCCTTTCTCTCTTGAATGTTTAATTTCGTTCTTATATAAATAAAAATCCAAAAATATTTTCTATTTCTATTTTATTTTCTTTTATAAAAAATACCAAAAATATTTTTATTTAATTCAATTTTTTATAAAAATCCAAAAAAAAATTTAATAAAAAAAAAATATATATATATATTTTCCATTTCTATTTTACTTTTCTTTTTCTTTTATATATGTAATAAAAATGAGGATTATAAAGATTTACAAAGAATTTCTAAAACTTATGAAACACCAAATTTCTCCGTTTTACTTTTGGTACATGAGTGTGCAATTTTCTTCAAACCAAATCGGGTTACATTTTCCCGATTCCGAGAAAAGTCTACAATTTCGTCAAGTAGAAGAATCTGAGTCCGATAATCTTTTTCATGATTGTATACAAGGAGAGGACGAGAACGCTGAAGACGTCCAAATGGCCGATCATTTGAGACCGATGGAAGAGCTACTCCGAATACCTATCTTAGGTATTGAAAATGCTATCGTTGTTCCAGCCGTTCTAGCTGATTAATTTGAATTGAAACCCGAGTTACTTGATTTCGTTAGTAACAATTCTTTCTTTGGTCTTGAAAATGATGATCCTCATTCACACATCAAAAGATTTTACCAAATAACCCAAAATCTAAGACTAAACCAAGTGCCTGATGATGTGGTGAAGTTGATCTTATTCCTGTTTTCTCTTAAAGGAGCAGTCGAGACATGGCTTGAGAACGAACCTCCAAATTCTATCACATCTTGGGATGATTTAGTATCAAAATTCTTGAATTGATTTTTCCCTCATTCTAAAACTAGAGAGCTTAGAAAAGAAATCATGAACTTTCAACAAGTTTTCGGTGAGACTTTTACCGAAGCTTGGGAGAGATTCAAAGATTTATTATGGAAATGTCCTCATCATGAATTCTCTCTCCTTCACCAAATTGATTTTTTCTATAACGGGTTGTGTCAATCTGATCAAGATTCTCTCAATACGGCAGCGGGTGGAAATCTAATGACAAGAAATAATCAAGATGCCTTAACCACTATCAAGAATAAAGCCAGAGTTCGAACTTGTAGAAATACACCTCAAGTTTCGAGTAGTGGTGGTACCTCAACTCAAATTGATGCCATTACCATTCTTATTAAACAAGTCGAAGCTCTTGAGTATCATTTCGCTAGCATGCGAGAAAATTATAACCATAATCAGGAAACCTCGAATCAGTTAATGCAAAATCAAATGGGTCAAATAGAAGAACGTTTTCAAGAGAGGCAATCTTGTGTGCTGCCGAGCAACACAGACCCACGTGCAGAGCTTCATGTAATTACTAGTATGAATGGTTTGACATTGGATGGATATTTTATTCCTTATTCTCTTGTTTATCATGAAAAGGAACAAGAACCGGAGACCATAACGAAAGTGGTGGAAATTCCTAGCTCTCAGAGCACACCACTTGTCCCACCTCCAGAAACTCCACCATTGTTCGCACCAAAACCTAAGGATGACCCAAAGCCTAATCCTTATCAGCCACCGATTCCATATCCATGTCAGCTTCAAGAAGAAAATTTTTAAGCTTTAGAGAATCCTACGGGACGTGCCGACCATTTTGTTTACAGAATTGATATTGTTGATTCTTTGTACGATAAATTTCATATTGAAAACATTTCTTTGAGTGGCAATCCCACTCCCTATTCTGATTCTGTGGTCGAGTCTCTCTCCCCTTCTCTTACTCCCTCCGGGGAAATTGACTTACTTTTGGAGGAGACCGACGCTTTTCTTTCTCTAGATGACTCAATACCACTGGGTATTGATAATGACATCTATGACTCGGAGGGAGATATTCTTGTTCTAGAAGAATTATTAAACGATGAAATTCTGAGAGATCTCCCTCCTAAAGAGCTTAAAGATGATGAACCTAGCACTACTAAGTCTTTAATCGAAAAACCTCTTGATATTGATAATGAAATTTATGATTCTGAGGGAGATATCCTTTTTCTTGAAAATTTATTAAAGGATGAACCTTCAAAAGCCGATAAGTCAGAGATCTATACTCTTATAGGGGAACCACCCGATACCTTTTTAATGGAGGATGAGGAAATCGAATTAAATCCTTTTAAGGATATTGATGACTCCGTTCCAATCCCAAGGGTATCCGTGACACCCCTGGATTCTCTTGACTCTTTCTTTGATTCGTATGATACATCATACACTAATCCATCTGAGCTCGATTCTGAATACACTTTGAATTATGATAATCCAATTTTTAATATTCAGAACGAGCATAGTGATGAGCCTGAAACAGAGACCATAATGGATGAGGTACACAGTACCGTTCAAATCCCACCTCTGTTTGAAGAATTAACCTCTGATAAGTCCATGCAAGACATAATTCTTCACCGAATTCGTCATGGCATGGTTAATTCTTCTCGCTTATCATTCTATCTTGACCTATTTTCTCCTGAGGATAATTTTGGATCCTTCTCTTCTGATTCATTCGAGTTAGGTGACCAAAATGTAGTTTTCGATCCTGGGATCTTCTTTATCAATGGAGTTTTCTCTTTTAAAAGAAAAACTCCACATCTTCTGAGTAATAATTTCATGTTCGATAAATGTCATATCTTAAGAGAAATTTCATTGATGATCAAATCTTCGGTCAGTTTTCACCCCAAGGACAAAGAAATTCGGAAGAGTCAAGCTAGAGACTCGCACAAAAACAAGCGCTTCTCGGGAGGCAACCCGTGTCTTTTCTTCTTTCTATTTTCTTCATTAATAAGAGTGTGTGATTTTATAGCCCAAGTGTAGGGGTGTGCTCCTTTATTTGGTGTGTGGTTCCGTTTTTGCAGGATTCTTTAAGATCTTGAAGACCCGTGATTGTTTTCAATCATCCAATCATCCGGTCTTCAATCTTTTGCTTATTATGGAATCCTTAATCATGATCATGTATATATATTGTGTTTCCCTTTCACACTTGGATATTACCAGATTCTGCCTTTTTTGGCCTTAAGTGTGGGTCCAGGTTGGCACCTCAAGACATTTTTTGAAACATTAAGGCAATGTTCGGATTAAGTGTGCGGGGGGATTTCTATCGACATATGATCTTGCCTGTGCCTGCTGTGTCCCTTATAACCCCATTTTAGCCAAAAAAAAAAAAAAATTTTATTGTTCTATTTGTAGTTAAAAAAAAGAAAAAAAAGAAAAGAAATGATGATGAAAATATGAAAATATAGAAATAAGTAGGCCCGTAGGCCCGTAGAACTAGGCAGTTTTTTTTTACTTGATCGAGTTTTAAACTCTAGCTTTCCCTTTAGATTTCGAGACTAAGCATTTGCTAAAACTTTAAAATTTTGCAAAGAACGAAATATGATAGAGTTAAATATAAGTAATTGTGGCTTTTTGCTCCCACCAACTCAATAAACATTATATAATTGTTAAATAAATAAAGTTACTTTAGGTTTTTGCGATTCTTAGTTTAAATCACTTCGTAGAGATTCCTTCAGTGAAAATTATAGGTAACACAGGAAAAATCGAGGTTTTGGTCAGTGTTTGCAAGGAAATAGAGTTTACTGTCCTTGCCGACTCACAAACCAATGTGGCAGTTGTTTTAAAAAAAAATACCCAGGAACTATGAAATGTTGGCTAATAATAATAAAAGTTATGTAATAAACCAAAGCCGAAATAAGACCACTACCTCTTGCCGGCTCACAACCGATGTGGTAGTCGTTTAAAGGGTAGAGGTAATAATAATAATAATAAAAACTGTGGGCTGATAAAAGTTTACTGTCTCTTGCCGGCTCACAACCGATGTGGCAGTCTTTTAAATAAGGCACATAGTAATAATCCGAGACTAGACAAAAGTTGATGCATCTTGCCGGTTGCACAATCGAAGTTGCACCCTTCTAAAGAGGTCAAGGAAGGAAATTACGCGTAGTCAAAATAAGACTCCTGGACCAGACCAGGACTCGATACGATGTGCACATTTGTTTAAAGGACCGAGGTTTAATAATGTTGCAATAATAATAATAAAGCCAAATTTCGACTCCGGGGTTATCTAAATAAAGCCTCCATCTCTAGACGTATTGATTGTTTTTCGTATGGATGAAACAAAAAGGATAACCCCTAAATCATGTGAATTTAGAACCTTAACGTGAACCTTATTCTCACCATATCGTCTCTTTAGGAAAGGATTCAAACTATTAATGGTCTAAACCGGGTTTACTTTATAAAAATAAGGCCTTAATTTATTTGTCGCTAATAATAATAATAATAAAAATCCTTAGAGGATTTAGGAATAAGGGAGCGAAAAGTTAAGATTATTCTTACACAATTAACATTTATGAGTAGCGTTAGCATCTAATCTTATATTTGACTGTGATTTCGTTTTAAGCTTAGTTTGGGGATCGCGAAAAATCAAGGATGATGAACTCCTTTTCTTTAAGCCTTTTAAATACATTTTATAAAAGTTTTTATCTTAGTTTCTTATCCTTTATTAAATAAATGGTTAAAACGGGGGTGCTTGCGAATTAAAAGATTTTTGAACCTTTTAATGGACCTTTTCTGTTCTTGTTTGATTGTGAGGGGTCGTAAGTCAAAAGGGAATAAAATTATTTATTTCCAGGTTTGTTTTATTAACATTGCGTGTGAGACCAGTAATGGCTTAGTGTGGAGGAATCTGATGTGTGCTAAAATATACATCGTTTATACCCCGTAAAACACTAATAATCGGACTAAAAATGCTAAAATATGGACAATTATCTTGCAAATATGTTTGTTTGGTATTTTTATGTCTTGTAGGTAAAAATGATTAAAAACGAAGCAAAAACGGGTATTTACAGTTCGTCGCGATCAAGAGTGCCTATTATTCAAAATCAAGACAAAGTCGTGAAAAGTACCTGAGCATGCCATTGAAAAGAGCACGGAAAAACGAGTCCAACGGTGCCCTCGAATTTTAATGGGCCGGCGCGTAACCCATTTTATGGGCCGGACTAGCCAAGACCCAACTTAAGCCCAATTATAAAGCCCAAAATAATTCTGATATTAAGAAGGAGATGACGTCAGTGTGACGTCTGAACATGTGCAAGTGAAATAAATCAAAAAAATGTCACGTGATCTCCCACTAGTATATCTTGGAGCGAATCAAATCTCGACACGTGGCGGGTTCTTTTTCATACTCAGTTCATTTCAAATTGAAGAACATAGTAATCATGCGGACGAAATTTCTGCTTACAAGTTACGCTACTCAAAGAGAACACATGTCATAACTCTACAGGTTGGATCATTGTTTTAAAAATTCTTAATCCGTGTGATGAGTAACCGTATGCAATGATTGGCTCAATCATTCCCTAATGATTGGCCAAATTTACATTTTCACCCCTTCTTACCCTATATGAATCAACACGCCACCCTTCCATTTTCTTAACTTAGGCTTTTTTAGTTTTCTTAGTTGTAGTTCTTAGTTTTTAGCTTATTAAAAGTTTGTAATAGCTTATTTTAGTTTTTCTGCTTATTGTACTCTGCTTATTTCACAAGCTTATTATGATGATGTAATAAAAAATGGTTTGATGCTTATTGGAGATCTCGGTTTACCATTTGTTTGCTTAATGGTTCGTTTCTTTTCATCTTGCTTATTCTATAAGCTATTCTCGTGAGTTTTTTCTCTTAGCTTATTAGTATCGAAACTCCTAAAAAGCTCTAAGATAGTCTCCTATAAGCTTTTCTAAGCTTATACATTTGTATTTTTTTCAGCTTTCAATGAATTTTGTTGTAATAAGCTCGAATAAGCTCAGATTTAGCTTATTATTGTGTTGTTATCGTTTTAGTCTTATTATAAGCTTATATTTTCTAATAAAATAAGCTTCCAAATAGCTTATTTGATTTAATGTGAACTCATATTGCTTAGATGAATTTCCGTTTAGCTTATTTTGCTTATTAGATTGTTTAGAGCTAAATATGCCTAGCTTGAGCTTATCGACTTTGCTAATCGTGCTTATTGTGACTGATTTTGGTATTGATCTAGATGCTAGTTATTAAAGTGCTTATTTCCTTAGCTTATCAAATTTCTAGTTGCGATTATTGCTCGATTAAAGTTTTTAGTGCTTATTAAGGTAGTTCGTAGCTTATTAGTAGTATTTAATCTCGTCTGCTTATCTTAAGTGCTTATTCCAGTTAGTAACAGAGCTTATTAAGAAATTGTTGGTGCTTATTAAGTAGAAAATAAGGTGCGTTTGGTTTGATTAAAAATTAGAATTGGGCCACGTTTAGTTTTTGTTAGATTGGGTCTGAGTGATGTTGAGCCATGTTTGTTTTGTAGAAAATCATTATTGGGCCTAGTGGTTATGTTAACAGTAAGTGCAAATTTGAATTGGTATAAACTGTTTTAACCATAACAGTTTGTTTTCTTTTTGTTGCTTTTGGTACCGGTCAACTCACGAGGCGCGAAGCTTAAGAGTTTATTTAGCTAGACCGAATTTGATTATTTATTTTAGCTAAATAAATCGAGTTGTATTCGTTTAATTGCGGGTCTTCAATTTGGTTCCATTTTCTATCCTTTTTCAATACCTTAGTGTAGCTTAGTATAAAAATGTTTTGCTTTGCTTATTTGATCATTATGAGTAGCGAGTAGTTTTATTAGTGCTTGTTAAGTGAAATTATGAATTGGGATTTAAGTGTGGATTTGAAAAAGGTTTAATTGATTAATAATTTTGGATTATTTAGATTTGTGGTTTAAATATTTTGAAGGGCAAAATCCAAAAAAAATAGTTAAACTACACATCTAGTAATTAATATATTTTTAAGAGGTTTTTATCAAAATATAGCCAACCTGTGAATATATATTCATTAATTCTAAGGACATTAATTCGTTACTGAACCTTTAATTCAACACACTTAATGAACTTTTCACATCACTTAGCAAGCATTTGCATCTTTATAATCTTTTAGATCATTTTTAGCATAATTCTTGTAGCTTAATTGTTAGCATAATTTTAGCATAATTTTCTTAGTATTAAAAAAAATTGTTTTCAAAACCAAAAACCTTTAAAGATAATCAAGCATTATACTTCGAATACATAATCGTGATTTGTTCAATTCAAACCTCGTTGGGACTTTGACTTCGGAAAGATTGATTATTGTTTGTCCTCAAGCAATTTTCACATCCTACGAGAAATACTATACTATATATTACTCGACGAGCACATTTCGTGCGGATCAGCACAAACGAAAAACAAAACGGCTCCACCAAGAAGATGCAGCTTAACTTAACGGCTAATTCCCATTAGCTTAGGATGATGAATTGGGGTTTTCCCATGGATGAGCACATCAGCGCGACACGTTGATAAGGGATTTGGATTACAAGTTGTAAGAGTTTGGTGGTTGGTTAAATAAAATAAATCGAAAAGCAAATGCAAAGTGTGTAATATATTCCGTATATATTACATATGAAAAAGAAACAATTATATAATTCATATGGTGAATTATATAATAAAGACAAACAACCAAAAGAATAAGTCGCAATATATTATATTTTACAAGTATTATATAGGAAACGTGAGAAAATAATTGTAACAATATAATTCGACACGTTTTCGGAAATCACTAAATACATTAATAAAGAGTTCTTGCATAAAAGTAAAAACACGTTTTAAAGTTATGAATTAGATAAATGACGTTTTTAAAGTTTTTACAAAAGTTATTATTTTGTTTATTAGTCGAGAATTATAAAATACTATTTTATAATTTAGTATTTCGTCACGCGTTTTAACTAAACTAGTTGTCTCGTTTGTGAAAGTATAGTTTTCGTTTGTTTACCGGGTTATAACCAAAATAATTGTCTCATTTGTAAAAGTATGATTCTTATTCGTTGTCGAGTTATTGTATAATTATAATTTAATATATCTTTTTAAAACATAACTTAGTCCCTTTTATCGGTTTTCAAGGATAATAGAAATTGTAACGAAAAATACTAAGTATGGAATTTTGTAGAAAATTCAGCATGACTTATTCGTTTATTCAATGTTACCATTTTTTTTACCAAAACTTAAAGTTTTCCCACTAAATCAAATCCATGTTGCAAAATGTCCACGTTTTAATATATATCTAACTAAACTAAATAATTACCAAAGATCAAAAAAATCAAACACACTCTATATGGGCTGTTAAACCCATTGCCAAACACCCCTAAAGCTGAACCAAACAGCCCTTAAAGCTGCTGTCCCAAACACACCCTTATCACTGTAACACAGCGAACCAAACGCCCCTAACTGCTGAACCAAACAGCCCTATACGGGCTGTTAAAGCCAGAACCAAACACCCCTTTAGGGGCAGTTTTATACGCAGATCCAAACGCCCCTGTTGGGCTGATAAATGCAAATCCAAACGCCCCTAATGACAGAATTAAACACAAATCCAAACACACCCTAAAATTTATAAATCACCAAACACAAAAGTAATATATACTACATTTATTAACCAATTTAAACCACCATGAAACTAAATCTCGCAATATATTATAGATCGGTTTATATAAATCAAACCACAAATCTTAAGTGTGCCCGCACTCTATGTAACACCCCCAAAAATGCGTGTCGCAACGGAAGTATGTCCGGGGGAGTTACTTCATAATACACAACGCTAGATACAAGAGAACGACCTCTAAATGTGTCGTTTAAAAAGTAATCTCGTTGATTTCCTTGAAATTGATATAACATTTGTCCCATAATTGCATCACCATGAAAAACTTGAATATAAAGACTCCAATGCACTTTAAGTAAGCCAAGTATTTATATCACCTGAGAAAAACATGCTTAAAACGGTCAACATAAAGTTGGTAAGTTCATAGGTTAGTTTAAATATGAATGTAAGTTTCAAATGAATGTATTTGTCCACTGTATCATCACAGTACCATGTAAAAATCCCAAAGATTTATAAAGAATGCACGACACATTTTATGTCACCAAAAGTACCAATCTTATCCCAAAGATTTATAAAGAATGCATGATCAATTTAATGTCACCAAAATGTTTCAAGTATGTATTGCCACTTTATTCAAGGCACAGTAAATATCCATGTGAGTATAAAACAATGATTACAATTACTCTAAGTTCATGAAACTGCGACGTAGACTTGTATGTATGCCACTTTATTCAAGGCACAGTAAAAGTGTACCCATCGTAGGTGTTCCCTCCAAGAACACCCGGGCAGTAATAAAAGAATATGTTCCTATCGTGGGTGTTCCCTCCAAGAACACCCGGGCATTAATGAAAATAATATGTACCCATCATAGGTATCCCCTCCAAAGACACACGGGCATTTATGACAATAATATGTGTATGTGATTGTTGGCCCCGCAGGTGCCAATCTAATCGTAATCCGACATGGTATAACGTTCGTTCCCAGTGATAGCTAGTCACCCGAACGGGGATTGTCAATCCCAAATAGATCTATCTTATAACATTCGCGCTTACCCTCCGAGTAATTAACAGTTCATGCAACTTAAGCTAATCCATAATCATAAAAGTATAGTATGTGTTTACGTTCCAAAAATTAAACCAAGTCTTGTATCTCCTCGCGAGATATATAAATGAGTATGTAAACCAAATAGGTAATCAACCATGTAAATGAGTTTGTGAGCATTCATGTAAACACGTATGAAATCGACCATGTAATTGAGTTTGTGAGCATTCATGTAAACACGTATGAAATCGACCATGTAATTGAGTTTGCAAACAGATTTGCACAAGCATGTTCTCACCCCAAAAATCTATGTAAAACAAGTAAAACGTGGGGCTATAAACTCACAATATCCTTTAAAAACAATCACATTGTTATAAGGTAACCGAGTAAGTATAAGAGTTTGTAGACAAGCATGTATCCCCCTCGCGGGTTTATAAACATTCAAAAGATTGAAAAGCGAGGTTATGAAACTCACCTCGATGATGTAGAACGATTGACATATAGGCATCTAATATGCACAATACGAACGGAAGACGAAGCGGCTCGATCAAGAAGTTGCAGCTAATCTTAACGGCTAAGTCCCACTAGCCTAGGATAATGTATTTGGGTTTCCCGATGAATGGTTACATCAACGCGTCACGTTGATAAAAGATTTATATTTAAAGTTATAATAGTTTGGTGGTTGGTTAAATAAATAATTTGAAAAGTAACGCAACGTGTGTAATATATTCTTTATATATTACATATAAAAATAAACCCTTATATAACTCGTACCGTGAGTTATATAACAAATAAAAACAATCCGAAGATTAATGAAAAGTATATAATATTTTGCAAGTATTATATAATAAGTGGGTGTAAATAATTAACCCAATTAGTTTGACACCAATTCAGTTAATAAAAAGACTTTGAATAAAAGTAGACAAATGTCTTAACGTTATGAATTAAACAACCGATGTTTGTAACAGTTTATAACCATTATAAAATATAAAATAATATTTTATAAATTATATTTCGTTTCTACGATAGATTGTGTCTAAAACAGTTGCCTCGATGTAAAAGTATAGTTTTCGTTCATTGGTCGGGTTATTGTATAATACAAGTTAATGTATCTTTTTAAAATATAACTTGGTCCCCTTTATCCGTTTCTAAAATAATATAAGCTTTATTAAATCATTGCTAAACATATAAATTTATATAAATTTCGTCATGACTTTCCCGTTTTCAAAACGTTTCCCACATTCATAAAACTTAATGTTTTCCATATTCGTAAAGCTTAATGTTTTCCCTTATTCAATATATGTTGCAATTTATTCGGGTTTCCATTTTCCAACTCCTGCTTGTTTCAGATATAACATATATATATATTCACGTTATTATATCTAACCTCTCAAACTAATAAACATCGTATTTATTTAACCATTTTACCACCAATTTATCCGATTTTAATATATATAAAATCTTAATGCCTTTTATTATTTGATTTATATTTACCAAACGCACCCTTGTGCGGATGCTACCAACCAAACGCACCCTTGATGCTGTATCACAGCCAACCAAACACCCCTTTATGCTCTTTTTCCAATCCAAACAGCCCTTACGGCTGTTAACCCAAACCAAACACGCCCTTGCTAGGGCTGTCACAAGCCAAACGCAGCCCTCGGCTGTTTTCCTTATACCAAACGCACCCTAATCATTTTCTAACAAACCAAATGCCCTTAGTCTGCTGTAACAGCCAAAATGCACCCTTCGGTGTGGGTGACAGCCAAACCAAACACACCTAATCACTTTCTACAAAACCCAAACGCACCCTAATCGGTTTTCTGCACCCCAAACGTACCCTCTTTCGATTTATAACCAGAAACAAACAAACCCCTTGCTTTGCCATTAAACCCATTGCACCCTTGTGCGAGTATGAAAGCCAAACGCACCCCTTTTTGGGGCTGTCACAACCAAACGCACCCTAATCGAGTGGCTGACCCGAACCAAACGCACCGTAACCGGTTTCATGCTAACCTAAACGCACCCTATTTGCTAAACTCAGATCCAAACGCACCCTCTCGGTGCTAATAACAGCCAAATGCACTCCTTGTGAGTTTCTACTAAATCAAACGCACCCTAGTTGATGTTTAGGTAAACTACACGCACCCTAATCGAGTTTTAACGACCAACCGCACCTCATGGTGCTGCCCTTAAACCCAACGCAGCCTTAATGGCTGCTGACCCAAAACCAAATGCACCCTTTTCGGGGCTGAGCGAAACCAAACCCACCCTTGGCTGTTATAAATCAAACGCACCCTGTTTAAAAAAAAACCAACGCATCTTATGGTGGCTGTGGGTGGTGGGATGGTGGTGACGGTGATGTTATGATGAGGATGATGATGACGAGGTGATGATGATGGTGGTGGTGGCGACGCGGCTGAGACAGCCGGGGAGAGTGATGGTGGGGATCGAGTAGATCCGGTATGATCGAGGTAGTAATTTTTTTTTGATTTCGCGGAGAAAAGTACGCCGGAAATTAGTTTTCAGGACAGGCATGACCGTTAGCGGGTGTCCGGCGGGGCGTGCCTGGTGATACTGGTCGCTTACTATTTGGTATTCCGGTGGGGCGTTCTTCGTGGTGCTTGGTGTCCCAGTGGGGTGAGGGCCGCTCGGCGCGTGGCGCTAATAAGGATTCATTCTCTTGTCGCTGGGGAGGGGCGGCGCGCGCCCGCTGAGATCGACACCCTTTCGAAGGCCACCTCGCAAACTTTCCTGAAGGGGGGGGGGTCGGAGGGTAGGAAGCATCTGAACGCTCTGTTTTTCCGGGAGCGGGAGGAGGGGGAGGGGGGGGTTGGGGGGGGATTTCTGACTTGAAGCTGTGGGTGAGGATGGTGTTGGAAAGGGGGTTTGGAGGTAGGAGATGAAATTAGGTCTACTGGGTGGGGGTTGCCGTGGGCGTGTATGCCCGGTAGCCCCCCCCCACCACCCCGAGCGGGGCACCCCACCCCCCCCCCCCCGCGCCCACCCCCCCCACCCCCCCGGCTGCTGCCCCCCCCCCCACCCCCGTAGACCTGCCTTCCCCCCACGGTCGCGCGCCCCCTGCCCCCCCGTCGCTGCGCCCCCCCCCGCCGCGGGTAGTGCCCCCCCGCTCAACCCACCGCATCACCCCCCTGTATTCCCCTTACCCCGCCTCAACGAATGGTGCTGCCTGCCCCCCCTGGGCCCCCCGGGCGGCACCGCTCCCTGCACACTTGTCCTCCCCAGAAGTCAGTCGTTTCGCATTTTATAAATGGGTTAATGAACGAGTTTGAAAATAGGAAACCGAACTTGGTAATGAACTTTGAAGAGAAGTCGACTTTGTTTCGTGACTCACCTTGCATTAACAAAATCTCTTATGTCTTCTGTGTTCGCAGGAGTGGTGTGGGTTCCATATCAAAGAACGAGTGATGGGCCTGTCAAACCGTAAGTATGGTTGTTTTTAGCCCACCGATCCTCTCCTTTATGTTTTTCTGGCTCACAATAGTCTTATAGCCGCAGCCAGGTAGTACCGAGGACCCGGCCTCCCCCCATGACGGCCCCGCCCCCCATGTGTGTCGGCTCCGTCCAAACACTGCCACCAATACCCCTGATTATTCTGTACCTTCTACCACAGAAAACAAATTATAGTTTATGATTTCGTGTCGTCTTTTAAATGTATAAATCAATTACACAATATTTATTAGCAATAAGACTTTACGTGCTGCCAGTAGCGTTAAATTTCTAACTGTGGTTTGGATAGACTGGTTTTTGTAGTCAGCCACACTTAGCCAATTTCAAGGTATCCCCTACCTTATTGGCTTTACAGTATCCCCATCTCCTGCATAAATCCCCCTCAACCCCCGCACAGCGCATAAATGGTGTCGCAATTATCCTGCCACCCCGACGCTTCATGTTGTGGTCGAGAAAAGATTGGTAGACCCGCATGTTTTCTAGGTTCATTTTTCATTCCGGTTTTATATCGCATTTTATTCGTTTCCATCTCAATACATCCGGCTCCTAACCGTGGACTTTTGGGTAAGTGATTTACCCTGGGTGATATATAAATGATCAAACCTTGTATGATGTCTGTGGACGTCCTGCCACGCGAGATATTTTGCTAGTGTGTGGTTAAAATAAAGCCGCAGCAGAACATAGCATTTCCAATTTTACGGACGCCTCGTTTTAAACATTGGTTCTCGATTATCTTATATATTCTTTAAGTATGATATAGCTAGCCAACGCTTCAGAATGCGGTTATGCGTGGTGGGGGAACGGTGGGGATTTTCCTATGCAAACGAAATTTTGGAATCCACTAAGCAACTGCAAACTGGCCGGTAAAAGCAAAATATGTTTCAGTCCCTTTCCTGTCTCGCGGGTGTTTGAGTTTACAGACGTTTTTCTGTCCCATGATATATTATGATTGTGTTATGTTGTACTAGTCAATCAGATGCCCCTTGTCTTTTCTATTATTATAAGATTGTTATAGAGATGGTAGTGAGATGTGTCTACTCTGAAAACTCTAGGTACTTGTATACAGGCGATTGTCCCATGTATAATAATATTGTTCATAGCTAAGAAGTCAGCACCCCTCAACTGCGTGACCCGCAGCAATGTCTTTCTTGGCATGATGTGAGGGCGGCTGTGATAAGGTCCGTTTTTGTTTAGTATTTATGAAAGTTAAAAAACATAAATGTTGTTTGTGCAGAGAATATAAAATTTAGCTATGACATTAGTTGCACATGAATAGTCACATCATATTAATATCTGTATCCGTTAATTACATCATCCACAATAACACCATATATCCAAATACCACCCCAAAAACCCCCCCCCCCCCCTCTACCATCACTGACAACACAAAGATTTTAAACAACTGAGATCTCGATTAACATATATAATCTTTAATATATATAGCTAGCAACTTAATATGGTGGAAGGTGATTTCCATAAACGAAATTTAATCCCTAAGCAACGCAACAGGCCGGTACAAGCAAAATATTTTAGTATGTTTTCTGTTATAAGATATGAATCACTCAAAAACTGTCGGATGTCCAAACCAGCTAAAGCTAGCTAAATAATATGCAAGTCCCAATGTTTCATGCATGTTAAGCGGCTTGCAGGTGTAGTATTAGTAAAACCAAAATTGTGCAGAGAATATAAAATAGCTTTGACATAGTGCACATGAATAAATTCAGAATTATATTGTGCCGTGTACTGATGAATCAAGTAATAATGTTGCATTTGCTATCAACTTTTAAAAAAAAAGAGACTAAAAAGGTATTTTATTTAGCAACAACATTGGAGACACATAGCAAAGTGTCACTCAAGTTTGATGATATATATTTTGAATATAGTAAGTCTTAATTTGGTTATGCAAACTCTTCTAGATTATGTGGGTAAAGGTTACGTGTCGCAAAAAGGGAAGCAAATTAGCATATTTAAATTTTTTTTGTCACTATAAGTAATTTCCAGTGACACCTTAGTGACGTTATCTATACTGACACTTTTTTCTGGTGTCTAAAACACAATTTATTTGTACTTCAAAGTATTATAGTTAAATGATCACCAAATGTGTTCGGCTTCATTTCCTAAACTCTATTAGTGCCTTCAAATTGATATATGTGATGGTGGGCATACATAACAACTATCAACGGCTATTTTGAAGGTACCTGTATAAGGTTTTTCCAATCCAAACATCATCCTCGCCTCCATATTGCTCCAAGTAGTATCTTGTCTCGAGCCGAGGTAAGCTGGCGTACCATGGAACATCTAAGGCATATCCTACCTGTTTAATAATTCATATAATCATAAATCGCAAACATAGAACTTTGGCAACAGTGGTTAGAGATAATTTGTCACTAAGCTACGTACCTCGCCCGGCAAATCCTTAGCTATGATCCATTTATCAAAAAGCTCGTTCCTTGATTGTTTCTCTCTCAGGTTGTTGTATGAGAATTTCTTGGCATCTTCTAGAATTTTCTCTCCAGGAAAAAGCACCTGTGACGCCCTATACAAATTCAACATTCCAGTGACAGCTTGTGTTGACTGGCCGGGAAAGCAAACAAATGTGCCATCTTTCTCAAATTGTCGAAGCACGTCTATCACATAAGCATATAAACACAGGTTAGTCTCGAATCAGCCACCAAAAGCATTGTAATCATATTGTAGTACATGAATTAGATTTGAAAGCCAACCTGGAGTAACTTCGTAACCATGCATTCTCAAAAGCCTAAATCCCATTACGGTATCATCGATATCTTGTACATTCGAGTTCCTGGCCCAGCAAATCCCATCCTTTGTATAATATCTAGAAATCCATTGGCTCATTTTGATTAACAAATTTTTGTATCAAAATCTATGAGCTTTTTAGCGTTAAATATATTTGACGGCACAACTCCTGTCGTGTAAATAATATACCTGTAGATATAATCAAGACAATCCTTGATCTCCGAATCAAAATAACGAGAAATTCCAAGTCGCAGGAGGCGGTCAACGACCCAAATATGTTCAAAAAGATCCACTGGGTAGACATTCGGTACTACATCATAGTCAAGAACAAGAATTTGGTAGAATTCTAAAATTAGAAACATTTCTTTTAAAAGAGAAACAAAAGGATTCCATAAATCACCATGATGTCATACCTCCACCATTAAATTTGGTCACAGTTTTTGTAAGATATTGAAGACACTTTTCATCTTTTGTTTGCATGAGTGCAAAAGCAGTAGATGATGGAGAAAATAGAAATGAACCATCTTTACACTGCAATTTTAGAAGCTTTTCCCACTCCAAATCTGGCATACCTTCCAAACTATGAAGTAAAGTTGTGGGCACTTTGTGCAATATGTTCTTCGGGATCCTTTTCATTACAAAAAAAAAAAGAATATCACAATTACATTTTTGTATTGTTGTCTAGTGAAAGTGACCATCGTAAGTTGCTAAAGATGATTATTGTACATTTTGGAAAAGAATGATGTGTAAAGTACTTACTTTGTTAGCTTTAAATTACCCCTTATATAACTCGTACTGTGAGTTATATAACAAATAAAAACAATCCGAAGATTTATGAAAAGTATATAATATTTTGCAAGTATTATATAATAAGTGGGTGTAAATAATTAGCCCAATTAGTTTGACACCAATTCAGTTAATAAAAAGACTTTGAATAAAAGTAGACAAATGTCTTAACGTTATGAATTAAACAACCGATGTTTGTAACAGTTTATAACCATTATAAAATATAAAACATTATATTTGATTAAATTATATTTCGTTTCTACGATAGATTGTGTCTAAAACAGTTGCCTCGATGTAAAAGTATAGTTTTCGTTCATTGGTCGGGTTATTGTATAATACAAGTTAATGTATCTTTAAAATATAACTTGGTCCCCTTTATTCGTTTCTAAAATAATATAAGCTTTATTAAATCATCGCTAAACATATAAATTTATATAAATTTTGTCATGACTTTCCCGTTTACAAAACGTTTCCCGCATTCGTAAAACTTAATGTTTTCCATATTCGTAAAGCTTAATGTTTTTCCACTTTCCAAATTAAACGTGTTTCAATATTCTCATGTTTTAGAATATAAATAAATATATATATATATATATATATATATATATATATATATATTTAACCCTAACCAAAATAATAATTATTACAATTTAATTTACCATTAACCACCATTATATATATTTGGTTTTTAATATTTTCAAAACCTTACATTTGTCGTCTCATATGAATCTAACGCACCCTTTATATATATAACCAAACGGAACCTTTTTATATAAAACCAAACGAAACCTTTTCTAAAACGAATCCAAAAGCAACACATTTGGTCCCCAAACAGCCCTTTTTTTTTTTGCGGGAGTTGGGTGGCTGTTAGCACCAAACCAAACACGCCCTTGGACCCAAACAGCCCCTTTCGGCTGTTAAACCATCAACCAACACCCCTTTGGGGGGGCTGGCTGTCACAGCAAAAGCCCCTTAACTCGTGATGGTGCCACCAAAAAAAACGCACCCTTGACGGCGAACAAACCAAACCAACACACCCGCCGACGGTAATGCAACAAATACGCTACGCGGCCTGAAAAATCCGAAGCACCCCTTTCGGTGATATAAACCCATAAAAAACCCAAACCAAACCACCTCCGCTAGTCTTTAATACCAATTCGGCACCCAACCGGTCTGTTTTACAGCCAAACAGGCACCCCTTGGTTGCCACAAACAAAACCAAACGAAGCTCTTTGCTGCTGACCCGGACCCCAAACGCACCCTTATATGTTGTTGTTTACCCCAAAGCACCCTTGTGCTTTTGTATAACCAGCGCACCTTTTTGTGCCGTATACCATACACGAACGTACCATGTGTGTGCCGAAAAAAATCACTCATCAAACGCACCCTTGGGGCTGTGAATTGAAAATTGAAAAACGACGGCACCCATAATCGGCTGAGATCGAACACAAACGCCCTTGGTGCTCTGCCAACCCACGCACCCCTGTTGGTTTTTAATAAAACCACACGCACCCTTTTCGTGGTGCCATGAAGGTGGCGGTGGTGTTTGGTGGTGCGTGAAGAGGATGGTGGCAGCGGCGGTGGTGGGTGACGCGGCTGAGACAGCCGGAGGGGGGGGGGGAAGGCGCGTGGAGGAGAGTGATGGTGGGGATCGAGTAGATCCGGTGATGAGGAGTAATTTTAGATTTCGCCGGAAAAGTCCGCCGGAAAAGTTTTCCGGCGGCGGCAGCGTGGTGGTGGCCGGAATCCGGCGGCGTTGGCCGGACATGAGGGAGAGAGAAGAGTGTGATATGTGTGTGTGTGTTTATAAAAAAAATGGGATAAAATGTTATATTTTTATATTTATAATAAAAGTTTTAAATAAAAGTGGCAAGTCTCAAATAGTTTAGGGTAAATTGTGTAACTTTTTAATATAGTTTTTATAACTATCAGTTCGGGACTCGTTTGAACTAGTTAACGGTTGATTCGAGTCACGAAACTTGCGTCATTGTTTTCCAAATCATTTTTCCGATAAAAACGAGTATTTATTTGATAATATTTCAATAAATATTTTTATAACATTTATAAAAATGTTCGTTATTTATTTGGTGAACCGGTTACGTCTCGTTCAAAAGTAAAAATAGAAATAAATTTTTAACACGTATATTTGCGTTATCAACAAACGTTACTGAATAAAATGATGACTAATTTATTAAATATTTTTATTTAATAAAAAGTGTAAATTAATTATAATTTAATTATTTTCTCGTTTCTAAATCTTGCGAGGGCATTTCAGTCACATTCTGACTGTTTTCGGGTCTCGGTCAAAACTAAAAAGTTGTCAGGAATGTCGTTTTACATCAAATTGCTTTAGAGTCCGAATAATAAAAACGTGATTTAGCTGCTCGTTTTTGATAAATCAACCTAGGAATAACATATATCTCCTTTAAATATGTTCCGAAAAATTACCGGTTACGCGGTAATCGCTTTTATGTGAAAATAAAAGACCAAAAGTCAAAAGTCAAGTCAGACTCGAAAAGTCAAATATTAAAATCGTCATTCAAAATTTCGAAAATTCTCGGATGTTACACTCTAAACCATAAAAACCCGATTCCAAGGATGGTGACAACAACGACTAGGCTGTCGTGATGAGGTGGTGGTGATGGCGCGGCTACCGTGGCGGCAGCGGTTGTGATGGTGATGGAGGTGTGTCAATGGCTGAGCCGCGTGGCTGTGGTGACGATGGTGATGGGGGAGGTGAGGTGATGGCGGTAGTTAGGAGATGATGATGATGGTAGGTCGGCTGATGGCCGTGGTGGGGTGGTGTTGCTTAGGCGACGGCGGCCGGAAGTTGGCCAGAAAAAGGGTGACGAAATGGAGATGGTGGTGAGGTGGTGTTCGTCGGTTGGGGAGGGTGACGAGGTGGCGGAGATGGTGGTGCGACTGGAGGTGGGAGCGAGGGTGGTGCGGCTGTAGGTGGGAGATGGCGTGATAGAGATGATGTGGTGAAGGTAGCGGCGGTAGTGGCGTGGTGTTCGGTTGGAGATGACAGCGGCTGTGAGATGAAGGTGGAGGTGGTGGCCGGAAAATGGCCGGATTCCGGTGACGGCGCCAGAATAATAAAGAGAGGGAGGAGTGTAGTGTGTGTAGGTTAAGTTAAATGGAAGAAACCCTAATAGGGTTGGGTATATATACACAGAAGTTATAAAATAAAGTGTAATTTGTATAATAGTTTAGGGTAAAAATTGTAATTATTCTCCCATGGACTTAAAACGTAACTGTTTAGTGTATTTTTATAAAGTAATGGTCCGGGACTCGTTTCGATAAGTTAACGATTGATTTAAATTACGAAAATTGCGCCATTGTTTTCCAAATAGTTTTTCCCATAAAATTGAGTATATACATGACTTATTTTATAAATGTTTTTATAAAACTCATTTAAAAATCATTATTATTTATTTGGTACCATTGGGTGTCGCGAGTAAACTTTGTCCGTAAAAATAAAACTTTAATTTGAACCTTTGCGTTTTCAAATAAACGCTTTTGAATAAAATATTACATAATTTATTAAATATTTTTATTTAATAAAAAGTGATAATTAAATATAAATTTAATTATTTTTTTGTGTCGGTACGCGTTGTTTTCAAAATTTTGCGAGGGTATTTCGGTCATTTTCTGCTTGTTTTCGGGTCTCGGGCAAAACTAAAAAGTTGTCCGGAATGTCGTTTTACCTCAAATTGCTTTAGAGTCCGAGTCGTGAAAACAAAATTTAGTGGGTCATTTTTGATAAGTCAATTTAGGAATAACATATATATTCTCGTTTTCAAGTTAAATAAGTTAGAAAAATAAATTTGCAAATGAGCGATGATAATAGTAATTATGATTTATTATTTAAATACGTTTCAAAATTTTACCGGCTACGCGGTAATCGTTTTTATGTGACCGTAATAGGTCAAAAAGTCAAAAAGTCAAGTCGGAACCAAAAGTCAAACGGTAAAATAGTAATTTAAAATTTCTGAAAATTGCCGGGTGTGACATTACCTACCCCTTAAAAGGAATCCCGTCTCGAGATTCGATTTTTGTTAACCGATGGTGTGTCGAAGAAAAGATTTAAGATTTTAAATAACTAGTTTTAGACATGACGTTTGATGTGTGTTTTCCAAGCTTTAAATTTATAATACTAGAAATACCGATTTTACTAAAAACACTACACTCGGGAAGTTGTTAGATTTAATTATATTAAGTCAAACAAGAATGTTATCGGTCTTAGAAAGTCAAACTAGGTCTTGTATTATAATAGGCTAGTCGGGTTCAACGGGCTTGGATTGTAATATAATATTGTCCGTGTTTCGGGCTCAAAGCCCAAGTTAAACTAAGCCCGGCCCGTTTAGAAAGCCCAAGTGCCAAGATAGCAAGGCATAGGTATAAATAGAACCCTCTCCTCACAAGGAGAGGGTGTTGGTTACATTTCTATCTCTTGTAACTCACCACTCTTTTCTCTAATATAATATTCCTCTTTTGTTTCTCTCTCTACTTTCTCTTCTTATTTTCTAGTTTATTGGTAAAGATTAGTGTTGTGTAATGGATTAAATTAGTGGGATAACATGTGGTACCAGAGCTAAAGGGGTGTTTAGTGTTTGTTTTGTGTGAAATTCGTGAGTTTTTTTTGTTGTTGTTTTTTTTTTGTTCGAAAAAAGCAAGAAAAAAAAATCAACATTTGATCTTTGTTTGTGGTTTAAGGAGTTAAAGATTTGTACTTTTGGGCTAAGAACTATCCCTTGCATCATTACTAGGTGGTTTTAACATCATTTCGTAGCTTTCAAGAAAGTTTGATGATTTTTTCTTGGCTGTGTTTTGACTAACTGAAGGGGTGTTCTTGATTGCGTTTTGCTTCATTCGTTGAGATTTTCCCAAAGACTTCTTGCGTTTTGTCTCAAAGAAGTCATTGCGTTTTGCTTAAACTTGCGTTTTGTTGCTGCGTTTTGCTTATTGAAGACCATTTTTGCAAGCAAGTACAAACGTTATGCTGCCCAAATCGCAACAAATCTTGCGTTTTGCCTAGAAGATCTTGCGTTTTGTTCATTGCGTTTTGCCTCAAAATCTTGCGTTTTGTTCATTGCGTTTTGTCTCAAGATCTTGCAGTTTGTCTTCAAACATTGCGTTTTGTTCACTGCGTTTTGTCTCAAGATTTCATTGCGTTTTGTCTCA
Source organism: Tanacetum coccineum (assembly GCA_026074375.1). NCBI lineage: Eukaryota > Viridiplantae > Streptophyta > Magnoliopsida > Asterales > Asteraceae > Tanacetum > Tanacetum coccineum. The sequence continues at coordinate 34,661 of BQNB010039937.1, forward strand.
AGATTTCATTGCGTTTTGTCTCGGAACTCTTGCGTTTAGTAAAGACTGCGTTTTGTCTCAGAAATATTGCGTTTTGTGTTGACTGCGTTTTGTCCGACCAACTATTGTTGCGGTTCGACTCGCACTAAGCGCACCGAGGGGGACTAACCTCAAGACACTGACATCGTGTGAATATCTCAAGGCATCTAATCCGGATGACTCCAATGAAAGTTGAAATTTCCAACAAATATATACAAACCGAATTATGCAAATAATCCACCCCACTTACGCCATCGATACGCTTAAAAACATGTGCCCATGTACATATGATGGAATTAGTGCCGAATACCTCTATCTCCACAAAATAAATGAAGTAAAAAACTAAAACCAATGATCTAAGAGGAGAAGCTTTGCAACATACAACAATACAATACCACACAGCAAGCACCCCGGATGCTCCCCATATCGCGGACACTCTTGCCCTACGCCTCCGCCACTCACCCCAACCCCCCCCTCCCTCACACCTCTGAAATCCATCCCATAATCAACCTAACCAATATCTCATCGGTGATCATCCCGGGAACTAGCATCATAGTCGATATACCAGCACGGCAGAGAACCATCGATTTCTCAAACATACCCCATGACATGATACTCCTCTCCTCTCCATCACCCCCCAAATCGTACCCCCCCGCCCCCCCACGATCCCAAATTTAGAGTCGGGATTTTCGACGTAACAGCTACCGGACTTTACGCCTATTAATACTGGCAGATCATCATCCTGCAAAACACAAAACGAAGAAAACTAACGCAGCCCAACCAGAGTAATTGCACAAACCAACCATCACAATGGACACTCCGCCCACCCCACTCACAATCCCACGTATATCTGCAACGGACTAAGCCCCATATCTCCCCGCCATCGTGGACCAAGCCCAGCCTCTCCCCTGCTCCGACCAACTCCCGACGCCCGTGCTGCATCGCGCCCGTCTAGGCCTGGTGGGTCTCAATGGGATCATTGTACGCCCACACCCCCCCCTGCCAACCTCCCCCCAAACCAAAATTTGCTAGACCCACCCACCCCCCCCGCGCCCCGAAAACCGAATACACCCAGACCCCCCATGAGACCCGCATATTCTTTAAGATACACCTCGCCCCCCGGCGCATTCCAGCACCACGACAGACTCAGTTACCACCCTCTACCACACCGCACCCCCACCCCCGCCCCCCCTCCTCCACCTTACCCACCCCGCTCTCACTGCTCCCACTCCTCGCACCCCCCTTGCAAGACCCCTCGGGCCCTCCGCCCCCGTCCCGAACCGGAAATATGACCAAACCACGCCCCCCCCCTGTACACATAATCCGATGAAAAAAGTAGTTGCCAATAAACCCCTCGACCCACACGTAACACCGCCACACGGAACAGTATCGTCACAAACCATCCAATTAACATAAACCTTATGCCGGAGTACAGCCCGACTTATGTCCCAAACAAACCAAAACATCGGTACGCACGCTAACTGCGAGCAGCCTAAATCTAACACGCGAACGAGTTTCAGCAGGATAAAAGAAGTGGAGGCGACAAAATTCCTAACTAGCCACCCCTCTTTGGGTGGTGGCCTGACCCACAACAAATGAACCACCCTTGTTCGGGTGGTTTTACAACCAAAGCGCAATACGCATTCCGTTGTTTAAAACCACCAAAACAAACACGCACCCAGTGTGGTGGAGGTTTTATAAAACTCCGGACTCAAGGGCGTAGTGCGAACCCTATGTGCTGTCGAACCACCTAAAACAAACACCTTTTTTGTGTTGTGTTAATGGTGTGATCTGAGTAGCGGGAGGCGTGAGAGGCGGGTGGGATTGATGAGGCGGAGTACAGTTGGTGGCGTAAGGGATGATGGGGGTGACCTGGGGCCGATTATGAGTATAGCTGTTCTATGCAAGCAGTGGGTGTGTGTGGGGGAAGCGTAGGCGACGGGATGTAAACGGACATGGAGGGTGAGTGGCATACGTGTATTGAGATCGTGGTAGATTCGGGAGAAGACGTGAGCGTAGGTTGAGTGTTGTGAAAGCAAAGTGGGTCGCGGTATGGAGAGGGGGTGAGTGTCATTAGCTGGTTACGGGGAGAAGTAAGTATCCGCGGACGGAAAAGTTTAAGGGCCTTTGTAGACTAATTACTGTATTGGCGTCGGGAGGAGAGGGTGGCGTGGGATGTTAGACTACGCTGAGTTGGATGCGTTTCTAGGTGTCGGGGCTAGGGTGGGTACAATAATATTAGGGTGCGGACTGGAGTGTGCTCTATTAAAGCACATTAGTGTTGGATCGAAAATTGCGGTTGCGCGGGGTATTGGTGTTCTTGACAAAGCACGAGAGGGAAACGCGTTCGGGTCGCGTATGGTAAACGTGGCGGGACATTCTATAGTAGCGGAGCCATCCAGCTACCGAGTCGCCGGAAGCTAACCGCTCAGTGCGTTTCTGCGCGGACGACTGGCGGAGGAGGGGCGTTGACGGAAGATCAGCCTCACAAAGTGGCGTGACGGGACTTCTCGAGAGTCCAGTCGGCGTATATCACCGAGAGGGTCCAGCCGAGGTCAGGAAGTCTTGTGTGTCGTCTCAACAACCACTGAACAACGAGGCGTACAGGGTAATGGACTGACGTGACAAGCACAGTGCGGCGTCGGTATGTTATTTGTTCGGGTGTTCGTGTGTTGCACAACCAAGTTGGATCTTCACTGTGTATGTATCTGGAATATCTTCGACACCGAATTTGGTGTGCAGTTGTTTGTCTGGAATGACCCACCGAAAAAAGGGTGCGCTCTATACCATTTAATACGTTTGGGGTGGTATTACAACATTTCACAGTACTCTCTTAATCTCTATATTCCCTCTGTTTTTCAGCTTTAAAAGACGGCATAAGGATGCATATGATCGACATCTGTTTATGAATATAACTAGAGCGCCGTACCACTAAATGTATATTTTGATAAATTGTTTGTGGATTGTAAGTTTAAAACGGTTTGATATAGTAATAGGTATAACCATTCAAGAGACATGAGAGTTGTAGTAGCATTGTTTTGTATTTCATGACACTGCTAAGTTTTGAATACACTCCAAATAAAACAAGCCATGAATGGCGCGTCTCTCTGCGCCTCAACAACGCGTAATCATCTACCCTACCGGGCACTAACACAAAACAGTGTGATCCGGGAAACTGAGACAATAACACAAGAACTAGCTCACATAAGTGAATACCCCTCCAAACCCCCCTACACAAAATCCTGCCTATAAAAAAGAATTCACACCCCCGTGTCCAAAACCACCCCCACCCCTCCTCCCATGTTTGTAGCAATCCGTCACACAAAACATCATTAACTACCCGCCCCCCCCATCTATACCCAACACGTCGGCTGTGGTTGTCGCGTGGGGGGGGTTGGGGAGGTGGGTGGGGGGTTCATCTAGATAATGGTCATCCGACCCACCTCTATATTCGATACCCCTCACAGACACTTCCGCGCTATCTAACACAACGAAATCGGCTTACTATAATTCACTGTACGGGGCTACCTATCTGGGACTAACAGCGCTCTCATTAGATATTAGAAGAGGCTCACTCTACAGACGTGTGCTAACTAGTGAACAAACAAGATATAACATACAGATTATCCTCTTCACTAGTATCTCACGCATCACGCCACTAAGAGCAGAGAGGAGTGCACTCACTTGCACGATTCAGCTCACCTAGAGCCAACTTTCTAGTAGCACACAGGAGAGGGAGCAGACACTATCTATAACGTACTCTGATCCAGAATTTGATAATTTCAGATGAGCGACGGACTCTCCAATTGTTGGAGAGCTATGATATCTATCATGAGAGTAGGCGAACAAATGCGAGTGCGCGAGACGAGATATCAGTCTATTACTACTCTTTATTCTTAGATAGCTTAAATCCGACATCGTGGGACCTTAACATATAATTCTCCTTATTCTCAATCAGTAGACGTGTGACTCCGCTATCTCAGATACGAACAGCGGAACTTACGCGGTAATTCACTTTTACGTGGAGGATAGACGGCGTCGACACGGCACGCATCACATAACAAATATACAAGATCATATACTGTTGCTCTCTCTATGACATAATGGTATTGAAAACGTCATTTCCATAGACAATTATGCATCAAAATTCACGGGTGGTGGGGGTTATGTGATAGGGGTGTCACAGGATGACCTGCTCCCCATTAAAGCATACTCGTCCCGAGATTATAATATAGAGGGATATACACAGTGTCACTAGGAGGCTATATTAGGCAAAGATGCGCGTAATTGTTTAAAAAACAGCTATCGTCTAAATAAACACAGAGATCGACAGCGCTGAGATAAGCAATTAGTTCAGACCGGGGGCAAAGATTCGTCGTTCATCGCGCAGCATGGCGGCGACCGAATGGGCGCACTTCACTGAGCTGTCTTAATGAGGTACTCGTTTGTGTGACTCAGGATAAGTAGAAGTAGCCGAGTCACTCACATTAGGGGTAGCAATCGCCATCTAGAATGAACAGGTATCTAGATGCGTAGGACTGGGATTGACAGGACACACGTAGGATATAGGTGTGTGAGAGTATCTTGTCAAGAATAATTAGACAAGCATTCGCTCTATCGGACAGTAAGGGGTCATCGGTCTGTGAGTTCCTGTGCGGTATGGACATGATACTCAAGTTAGTTGTAAAAATGTTTTCTAAATGTCCGAGGTCGGCGGGGGTGGGTGGGTGGGGGGGGGGTGGGTTGGGTGAGTCTCCGTTTCTACTATCTGTAATGTTCGATGATTCACATCAACGTGGCTTATGTATGTAAGTACCCAACTTACTTGGCAGTACTAGGATGTATCGCGACCTAAGTCTTCCTACTAGTGGCCCGAAATGAATAGTCCAACTATCTGTTTCGTCGATAGGTGTTTATCTCGTTTAAGGGGAGTTGCATTACCTATTGGATAAAGTTGTATCAGTCGGGACCGCTCCAGGACCCAACAGCAGCGACCATAACGTCAATACTATAACAAATGGTGATGGGATGCCGAGAATGAGACATTTCGAGAAACAATATTCCCAGAATAAAGTTTAACAAATGGGAGGAGCTCGCGGAAGAGCTTATGCGATAGACGGCGGATTAGGTACTCAGTCGCTAGTTTAAGGACGAACCAACTCCATTAACTCAAGTGTGTAACAAGTCTGTAGTTCTAACGAAAAAGTTCGTAATCGAGAGGATAGCAACGCAACATAATACTAAAAACGTTATAAGTTAGCTCCAAGTGAGCCTAAAGGATTCTGCTGAGTCTAGTAAGACCGCAATTGTGTTTCTAGACCTTAATAACGGAATTCCGGTGATTGTCGAGTTCATGTTCTTACTCGTCACACATTGGATAGCCATTGGAGCCCCTCATTTATAATTCATCATTTGCATAAAGAAGCGTCCCAATTTATGTAAATGATAAATTTATAAACTTATGGTTCGGGGATTTATAATTTATTTATTTAAATGAAGAGGCGTCCCAATCCTTTTAAATAAACAGATTATAAATCATCCTACTTAATAATTCCCGATGCAATACGCGTACCCACATAACTTTCAAGGTGATGGATGACATGACGATGCATGTGCTCTAATGAGTATGGGACGAGTGTTTAAAAAAAACTCGTCTTCGGAGACGGGGAGTAAAACTATCAAGGGATATCGACATAGAGTTCACGATAGTTAACGAGTACTCGGTTAGAGTAAATAAGGTAAAAGTCTCGATGAACGAGTCAACATAGCAATTATCATGTAAATCCTCCTATTACAAGTCCCGCCCATACAAGACTTGTAATACTTAGATTCACACATAGTTCTATGTAAACAGAACTGTGACGGGCTTTGTTAACATAGCAATTATCATATCAATCCTCATATTACAAGTCCCGCCCATACAAGACTTGTAATACTTAGATTCATACACAATCCCATGTAAACAAAATTATGACGGGTCTTGTTTACATATCAATTATCATATCAATCCTTATATTACAAGTCCCGCCCATACAAGACTTGTAATACTTAGATTCATACAAAATTCCATGTAAACAAAAATTATAACGGTCTTCGTGTAGTACGATATTGTATAAAGCTATGAAGAAAATAATATTCTTAGAGACCATTGTTTAACTTACAATGTCTGAGAACGAAACGAGACCATTGTGCAACTCAAAATGTCTAAAGAAGTAAGATGAGACCATAGTATAACTCACATGTCTGAGGTAATAATTGAGACCATTGTGCAACTCCAATGTCTTAAGAAATGGCTCTGGTATTATATAAATACCTCTTATTAAATAAACGTGCGAATATACGCAAATATGTAGAGCCTATATATTACAAATTATGTAATGTCATGTAAGCACACGCAATGCAGCACGTAAATGTACGATACAATAAGCAAGTATTGTGTAATGCACGGTTGAAAATGTATTGATGTGTTGCAATGTTTTGTGAAAACGTTTTTATAGTCTAAGGGGGAAAAATAATGCAACCAGTTCTCTATAACCGTGCTCTGATACAATCTGTAACACCCCCAAAAATCACACAACGCATCAGAATACCACATGGGGTGCTACTTCATAATACGCAGCACTAGATACAAGAGAACGACCTCTAAATGGTGTCTTATTTGTAGAAAAAAAAAAACACTCTTGTTGATTTTACTGAATCAAAATAAATAGTTGTCCCAAAATTGCATCACCAATCAAAACTTGAATGTAAAGACTCAATGCACATCAAATAATCCAAGCATCTAATTCACCTGAGGAAAAACATGCATAAAAGTGTCAACAATAAAGTGGTGAGTTCAAAGATTAGGTTAAATATGAATTTAAGTTTCAAAAGAATTATTTTGTCCACTGTGTCATCACAGTACCATGTAAAAATCCTAAAGATTTATAAAGAATGCACGACACATTTTATGTCACCAAAAGTACCAATCTTATCCCAAAGATTTATAAAGAATGCATGACCAATTTAATGTCACCAAAAGTACCAATCTTATCCCAAAGATTTATAAGAATATCCCAAAGATTTATAAAGAATGCATGACACATTTTATGTCACCAAAAGTACCAATCTTATCCCAAAGATTTATAAAGAATGCATGACCAGTTTAATATAACCAAAATGTTTCAAGTATGTATTGCCACTTTGTTCAAGACACGATAAATATCCATGTGAGTATAAAACAATGATTACAATTATTCAAGGCACAGTAAAAATGTAGACTTGTATGTATGCCACTTTATTCAAGGCACAGTAAAATTGTACCCATCGTAGGTGTCCCCTCCAAGAACACCCGGACATTAATGAAAAACCCTTTTGTACCCATCACAGGTGTCCCCTCCAAGAACACCCGGGCAGTAATGAAAATCCTTGTGTATGTGTCGTTGGCCCTGTAGGTCCAGCCAATCGTGTTCCGACATGTTATAACGTTCGTTACCGACGATAGCTAGTCACCCGAACCGGGATTGTCAATCCCGAATAGATCTATTTCATAATATTCGCGCTCACCCTCCAAGTGATTTAAAGTTCATGCAACCTAAGCTAATCCGTAATCATAAAAGTATAGTATGTGTTTACGTTCAAAAATTTAACCAAGTATTGTATCTCCTTGCGAGATATATAAATGAGTATGTAAACCAAACAGGTAATCAACCATGTAAATGCGTTTGTAAACATGTATGCAAACGAGTTGTAAATGAGCACGTAACGAGTTTAAATCAAACATGTAATGGAATTTGTAACAAGCATGTTCTCACCCCAAAAATATATGTAAAACGTGTAAAACGTGGGGCTATGAAACTCACCTCAATGATGTAGAACGATTGACAGATAGGCATCTAATATGCACAATACGAACGGAAGACGAAGCGGCTCGATCAAGAAGTTGCAGCTAATCATAACGGCTAAATCCCACTAGCATAGGATAATGTATTTGGGTTTCCAGATGGATAGTTACCTCAACACGTCACGTTGATAAAGATTTAGATTTCAAAGTTGTAATAGTTTGGTGGTTGGTTAAATAATTAAATTGAAAAGTAACGCAACGTGTGTAATATATTCTTTATATATTACATATAAAAATAAACCCTTATATAACTCGTACTGTGAGTTATATAACAAATAAAAACAATCCGAAGATTTATGAAAAGTATATAACATTTTGCAAGTATTATATAATAAGTGGGTGTAAATAATTAGCCCAATTAGTTTGACACCAATTCAGTTAATAAAAAGACTTTGAATAAAAGTAGACAAATGTCTTAACGTTATGAATTAAACAACCGATGTTTGTAACAGTTAAAATATAAACTAATATTTTATAAATTATATTTCATTTCTACGATAGATTGTGTCTAAAACAGTTGCCTCGATGTAAAAGTATAGTTTTCGTTCATTGGTCGGGTTATTGTATAATACAAGTTAATGTATCTTTTTAAAATATAACTATCCGTTTCTAAAATAATATAAGCTTTATTAAATCATTGCTAAACATATAAATTTATACAAATTTCGTCATGACTTTCCGTTTTCAAAACGTTTCCCACATTCATAAAACTTAATGTTTTCTATATTCGTAAAGCTAAATGTTTTCCCTTATTCAATATATGTTGCAATTTATTCGGGTTTCCATTTTTTTTCCAACTCCCGCTTGTTTCAGATATATCATATATATATATATATATATATATATATATATTCATGTTATTATATCTAAACTCACAAACTAATAAACATCATATTTATTTAACCATTTTACCACCAATTTATTCGATTTTAATATATATAAAATCTTAATGCCTTTTATTATTTGATTTGTATTTACCAGACGCACCCTTGTGCGGATTCTACCAACCAAACGCACCCTCTAGGTGCTTATCAAAGCCAACCAAACGGACCCCTTTGTTGTTGTTATTAAACCACACGCACCCCCTAGTTTTCGGCTGTTAAACCATCAACCAAACGCCCCTTTGCGGGCTGTCACAGCCAAACGCACCCTCATCGGGTGGCTGCCACCCAAAACAAACGCACCCTTGCGACGAACAACCAAACCAACCACACCCGCCGCGGTGCAAAACCAAACGCACCCACGGCTGAAACAATCCAAACGCACCCCTTTCGATGATATAAACCCAAACCCGAACAAACCAACCCTATCGCGACGTCTTTAATACCAAACGCCCACGCCAACCCGGCTGTTTACAGCCAAACAGGCACCACCCAGGGGGAGGGGGTAGGGGGGCGCGTGGGCCCCTTGGGAGAGCGGGGGGGGGGGGGGGGGGCGACGGGACAACAGAACAAGTGACACGGCGGTGAGGGGGGGATAGTCTGAGGGGTCATCGAGTTGATTGAGATGGGGGGGGTGGGAGTTGATTACGTACTGGGGTACGGCGCACGGGTCGGGGTGGGAGTGCGTACTATTTTTGTGCAGGGAGGCATGTGATGAGGAAGGACTAGTGATAGGGTTTTGGTAAAAATGCTACATGGGTTTACGGGTGTGCGTTTGGCGGTAATTTCGCAGCCAAACACACGCACCCGACCCGGCTGATGGACAGCCAAACGCACCCTTGTGCGTCTTATTACAAACCAAACGAAACCTTTTCTAAACCGAATCCAAACGCACCCTTTGGACCCCCAAACAGCCCTTTCGGCTGTTAGCACCAAACCAAACACGCCCTTGGACCCAAACAGCCCCTTTCGGCTGTTAAACCATCAACCAAACGCCCCTTTGCGGGCTGTCACAGCCAAACGCACCCTCATCGGGTGGCTGCCACCCAAAACAAACGCACCCTTGCGGCGAACAACCAAACCAACCGCACCCGCCGCGGTGCAAAACCAAACGCACCCGCGGCTGTAACAATCCAAACGCACCCCTTTCGGTGATATAAACCCAACCCGAACCAAACCACCCTTCGCTCGTCTTTAATACCAAACGCACCCAACCCGGCTGTTTTACAGCCAAACAGGCACCCCCTTGGTGCCACAAAACAAACCAAACGCAGCCTCTTGCTGCTGACCCGGACCCCAAACGCACCCTTATATGTTGTTGTTTACCCCAAACGCACCCTTGTGCTTTTGTCAAAACCAGCCGCACCCTTTTTGTGCCTAACCCACACCGAACGCACCATTTGTGGTGCCGAAATCACACCAACGCACCCTTGGGGCTGCGAAACATGAAACCGACGCACCCCTAATCGGCTGAGATCGAACCCAACGCCCCCCCCCCCTTGGGCTGTCCCGAAACCAAACGCACCATATGATGGTGTGCGGCCGCTATGGTGATGGAGATGGTGATGACATGATGATATTGAAGGTGGTGGCCGGCTGCCGGAGAGAGAGGGAAGAAAATAGCGCGTGGAGGAGAGTGACCTAGTGGGTCGGATAGATCGGTTAACGAGGATCATTTTTGGTTTCGGCCGGAAAAAGTCACCGGAAAAGTTTTCCGGTGGCCGGCGACGGCGGCCGGTGGCTGAGGGGTGGCCGGCGGTGGCTGGAAATTATGGGAGGGAGAGAGTGTGTTATGCATTTGTGTGTGTGTTATTATAGATGGAAATGAAAATTTTAATATATAAATTTTATATATATAATAAAATTTATAATATGAAATGATAATACCCAATAGTCTAGGGTTCATTTTGTAAATTTTTAATATAGTTTTTATAACTATCGGTTCGGGACTCGTTTGAACTAGTTAACGGTTGATTCGAGTCACGAAACTCGCGCCATTGTTTTCCAAATCATTTTTCCGATAAAAACGAGTATTTATTTGATAATATCTCATAAATATTTTTATAACATTTATAAAAATGTTCGTTATTTATTTGGTGAACCGGTTACGCCTAATCTAAAATAGAAAGAAAATGGATTTCAGCTCGAATATTCGCGTTTTCAACAATCGCTTTTAATTAAATTGCTAAGTATTTTATTAAATATTTTTATTTAATAAAACGTGATAATTAAATATAATTTAATTATTTTCTCGTTTCTAAATCTTGCGAGGGCATTTCAGTCACTTTCTGACCGTTTTCAGGTCTCGGTCAAAACTAAAAAGTTGTCAGAAATGTCATTTCACATCAAATTGCTTTAGAGTCCGAGTCGTGAATACGTGATTTAGATGGTCGTTCTTATAAGTCAAGCAAGACCCGAAAAGTCAAAAGATATAATCGTCATTCAAAATTTTGAAAATTCTCGGATGTTACAGTACCTATCCCTTAAAGAAATCTCGTCCCGAGATTAAATTTGTGTTATC
>BQNB010039938.1:0-37183 GCA_026074375.1 Tanacetum coccineum
TTCAGACACCAGTGACATCCTCACCTATTCCTTTAAATAATAGACAGAATTGGAATCATAGAATGCAAAGGGACTTAGGTGCAGGATTTTCTTTTGAAAGGAAACCATGTTTTGTGTGTGGAAGTCTTAGTCACTTGATTAAGGATTGTGACTATTATGAGAAAAAGATGGCAAAGGAAGCTGCTTTTCAGAGCAAAAGGGTAATTCATGCCAATGTTAGGCAAGCTACACCAGCCTGGACTAACTCAAACAGGGTGAATAAAGCAAATCAATTCACTCCCAGACCTGTACAACTAAATAACATTAGACCCAATTTTAGTACTGCTAGCAGAACTATTAAAACTGGTAGGGTAAATGTTAATACTGGCAAGCAAAATGTTAGTTCTGGTCGTTTGCATGTTAGTTCTGGCACTCATATTAAGTCTGGTAGTTCTAGAGTTAATACTGGCAAGCAACATGTTAATTCTGGTAGCATGTATGTTAATTCTGGTACTACAAATAAGTCTGGTAGTTCTAGAGTTAATACTGGCAAACAAAATGCTAATTCTGGTAGAGTGCATGTTAATACTGCCAGAATAACTAGACCAGTATTATCAAACCCAACTTCACAGGTGAATTTTAAAAGTCCAAAGACATGTTGTTAGTCAGAAACAAAGATCACCTTAAAATAGACTCTTATACAAGAATAAAGCATACAGTCAATACTAATTGCTTGTTAAGGGCAAACTGGTACGTGCATATAATACGGCTCAGCATGTTTTTGTATGGAGAAAAGAAACAACACTACACTCCAATATCAATAATGGACGCAACCCTTATCAAATATACAAGTTCCTCAAGGACCACAAGGCAGACCGAAGCCTGTGAAGGCATGAGGCCCAAAGAGAAACTAATCTCTAGGTTTGTATTTGCAGATCATCCACTTAAGCAAATGTGAGGCATAGAGGTATTTTGAAAAGTGGATGTTCTGGGCACATGACTTGTAACAGGGCCGAAAAAAATTAAAAAAAAAAAAAAGTTTTAAAAAAAAAAAAAAAAAAAAAAAAAAAAAATGAAAAAAAAAAAAAAAAACTATCTTGAAGATTATCAAGAACTAAACAAATGGGATCTGTTTACTTTTGGAGAGTAAAGGAAGTATCATGTAAAGGTACTATTTAGATTAGGGAAATTTAGTTTTTGATGATGTGGCTTTTGTGAAAAAGTTGGACATTTTAACTTATTCCTCCATATCTTAGATATGTGATAAAAAACTAAATTACTTTTTTACTGAAAAAGAGTGTTTGTGGTGTCCTCTGACTTTAAGCAGCCTGATGCAATCATGTTTCATCTTAAAGTTCCCTAGCAACACAACATGTATACTTTTTGATATGAAAACTGTTGATTCTTCCAGAAAGGAATACACTTGTTTATTAGCAAAAGCCTCACAAATGATGCAAAATTGTGGCACGAAGGTTGTAGTCACCTTAATTTCAAAATTTAAATAAACTTGTAAAGGATAATCTAGTTAGAGGGTTACCTTCCAAGAGTTTCAAAAATGACCACACTTGTGTTGCTTGTCAGAAGGGAAAGCAACACAAGGCCTCCTGTAAGGCCAAAGTTGATAGATATGTAACACACCCATTACATACCTAGCATATGTACTTAATTTGGGACCAACTTCTGTAGCAAGTATCAACCATGCAAGTTTACTGTCTAGTGAAATTTACTGAATGACTGTTCCAGGTTTTTGATGGGTTTTCTTTCTAGCCAAAAAGATGAGACAGTAAGCATCCTAAGACTTTTATAGACAGATAGAAAACCAACAAATCAAAAGGTAAAATCATTAGATTCAGATAATGGGACTGAATTTAAGACAGGGTAAGCTTAGATCTGTGAGAAAAGGGTAAAAAACAGGAGTTAAGTAATGAGCAAGAACACCACACAAAATGGGTTGCTGAGAGAATGAAAAGACCTTATATAGGCTGCTAGGACTATGCAATCTTACCACTCTCCCTACCACATTTTGGGAGAAGCAAGTCACTACTGCTTGCTATACCTTCATACATGTAAGTGGTGACCAAGCCTCAGAACAAAACACCCTTATGTAGCCTCTATGTTTTGGCCACAAACCAATCCTTAGCTACAAAAACCATTTTGGAGTGCCATGTTACCATTCACAAATACTCTTTAGCCAACTAGGAAAATTTGATGGAAAGTCTGATGAGGTTTCTTGTTGGTTACTCGTGAACAGTTAAAGCCTTTAGGGTTTAAAACTTAGTCCAACCAAGAGCGTTGAAGTAAATCTACATGTCAACTTCTAGAGGAAAAACCCCAATTGCAGGGATTAGGACATAGTGGATGTTGACTTAGACTATCTTACAGACTCTATGAACTATATACCTGTACTTGCAAATCAAGCTAACCTGCAAGTTCCAAAGAGTAGACAATACATTGGATGTGCAGACTGAAGAGGCTGAAGAACTCCTTGTGCTTTCTTCTACACGTCTAGAACAGCAGCTGGTTCTGAAACACAATTGCTACAAAACGAGTCACTCCTCAAAGAAGCCATCTCTACTCCAATAGACCAAAGTCTGCTGATGACAATATGGTCTTTAGAAAACGACACTTGATGACACTTTCTTTGAGAAGACTCACTTAGGACCCGTACCTACAAAAACACTACCGTAACTAATCCTAGTTAATACTGGTAGTTATGTGATTTAATACTGGTGAGGAGCAAGTTATCACCTGTCAAAAAGATGCTGTCGCTCCTATAGCTCATAAGTATAAGAGGTCTTCTCTAGAAGAAAGATGATTGAGATGTCCCTGACATAAGGATTATGATAAATCAAGTTGAAGGTAATTTTTGACAAGCTTCTTTGATGTTGATTGGTTATAACTGATTTCAACAATCTCTCTGATGAGGTATATGTCATAACCAACCCCACCTAAGATTCATAAAGCCCATCCTCAAAGTCGAAATCCAAGGTAGAACCCAATACACCTGTTTCAGACTAGAAGCTCTCTCAAGAAAATCACTGAGCTCAGTGCTCTATGATCTACATATCCCCCCCCCCCCCCCAAGCACAGACCAAAGAGCAATCATAAAGAACAACAACACGTCTTTTTTGCTTGCTTTCTAACTCAGTTGAACCAAGGAAATGACAGTAAGCTCATGAAGATGGAAGCTTGGTTGAAGCTATGCAAGATAGAACTGTTGCAGTTCAGCTTTTCAACAAGTATGGGTTTTGGTTGAATTTACCCAATGGGTGCTAAGGTATAGGTACTAATGGTTTACAGAAACAAGGAAGGATGAGAGAGGAGTCAGTTTGTTCCAAGAAACAAATCACGCTAGTGGGACTCAGGTCTATAGACTCACAAGAAGAAAGGGATTGTACAATTGAGAGGTCTTTTTGAGCTACCAGAGTACAAGAACTTGTATAGCAATCAGACATGTTTTTTGCCTTTAGAGCCTCTCAATTTAGGGGTTCTCATAGTCTATCAAATGCATGTTTAATAAGTGCATTTCAGTACATAGTCACAATTGAATGATTTGAGGTTTATTGTCTCACAGCGAGAGGAGACCTCCTGGTTTTGTTCTGATCCTGTATCATCTACAAAGTTTACCAGGTGGTATAAGCTTGTATTGGCTTCTCTTACCAAGCTCCTAGAAGCTTCTGTATTGCCACTTTCATTCCCAATCCATAGAAGTAAGCATGGATACAATAGGGACCTCATCAATCGATCAACTGCCTTATTCATATAAGAAACAAAAAGGATATCATGTTGGTTCAAGTGTATGTTTGATGATATACTTTTTGGGGGAACAATTTAAAACACACCTCCCTTAACCATCAAGTCTTTGTGCTGACTTTGAAAGCTTTGATGCAAAGCCGATTTCAAATGAGCTCCATGGGTGAACTTACATTCTTCTTAGGTCTTCAAGTCAAACAGAACAAGGACGGCATCTTCATATCTCAGGACAAGTATGTAGCTGAAATGCTCAAGAAGTTTGATCTTGTGAATGTCAAAGCTGCTATCACTCCTATGGAGACCAAGTTGCCTTTGACAAAGGATGAGACGCTTTTGATGAGATGTTTACCCCTTGTATAGATCAATGATAGGTTCTCACATGTACTCACTGCTTCTAGACCTGATATTAAGTATGCAGTATGGTTATTTGTTCACGTTTCAAAGTATCTCCAAAGACCTTCTCATCTCATGTGTCAAGAGATCTTCAAATATCTCAAAAGGCAAACCCAACTTTGTATTATGTGTATCCTAGGGACACACCCCTTGATTTGGGAAGCATTCCTCTTATAGTGGGACTATTGTGGATCAACCTTGACAGGAAAACCACAACAGTGGTTGTCAATTTCTTGGTCCAAAGACTTATCTCATGGCAATGCAAGAATAGACAATTGTAGTCCACTCCCCAACTGAAGCTGAATATGACGCTGCTGCACATTCGTGACAAGGTTTGTGGGTTCAAAATCAATTGTTGGACTATGGTTTCAACTTCATGAATACCAAAATCCACATTGATAATGAGAGTACAATCTGCATTGTGAAAAACCCTGTCTATCATTCCAAGACCAAACACATTGAGATTCGACACCACTTCATCAGAGACTGTTATGAGAAGAAGCTCATAAGTGTGACGAAAATTCACACAGATTTAAATGTTCTGACTAGTTGACAAAACCATTTGATGACCCCGTTACAATTACTTGGTAGTCAGCAATGTATGAATCAACCATAAGCTGACATTTAAGGGGAGGAAAAAGTGTTAATTTTTATAATGTATTACAATGTTCTGACCTAAATTAGATTTAAAATCCTGGTAGCTCTAAGTTAAAATATAATTCGGTATTATAATTTAGGGTTAGTACTGTTAACAAAGTACCCACTTAATACTGGTACATAAGTATTAAGTCTGCTATGTAAAGTAAAACTGTTAATCACTAAGTCCTGGTAGGTTGAGTATTAAGTCGGTAGTTATCTTAGGTTAATTCTGCTTAGTATAAGTTTGATAAAATTGTGTATATCTTGTTAGACTAACTTTGCAGGTACTATCTTTGGTGTTTGAAAAGAGTGATGGCAAGATCAACTTGGGCATTGAAAAAGAATGTGCCAGGTGTCACTTGTTACTAAATGGATGCAAATAGGTTTACAGAGCGCGTGATGTTGTTGGTCAATCTTGCTGTAAATTTATAAAACTGGATGAAAAGTATGTTTAGTCTGATGAGTTTACTATTAATACTGGTTGACTATTTAGTCTTGTAGTCCAAGTTATTAAGTCTGGTAGCTTCACTTAATACTGTTTGAAATAAAATTATTTTAGTTATTCAAACATAACCGTTGAAGATATTTAGCCGCCTAAAACATGATAGAGTACTTATATAGGATAAAGTATATTCTTCATTTTCATCCTTATCACTATTTACCCATTACACTTTCCAAAAGCAATCGTAAAAATTACTTCCACATACCAGACCTAATCTTTCAAACGTCACATCACCAGATACTGATTTTTAAAGATTCAAATATTTTCACTCAGTGTTTCAATGCGCAAACGCAAGTATTGCCCCCGAATTAAAGCAAAACCAATGTGGTTTCTTACTCAAACCACTGAGAGTACTGGTGTACGACATAGATATTGGATTTCCTCAGAAGATCAAAATAGAGGAATCTCTCACTCACAATCCACCTATCAACGATTCCCTTATCAAGCTTTTTGGCAGACTCAATCTGCAGAACACTTGCAGATGGGACTCAACAACTTAATGCAACATATAGATACCATCGAACCATACAATTACATGAAGAGACTGTAGGAGGACATCTCCAATTAGCAGATGCTTCTGGGGATACATATGTGCAAAATGAAGAGATTTTGAAGGATTGCAAAATAGGGTATGAAAATGACAGAACTTTAACATTTGGAAAGTCACTTTACACCCCAATGGGAGAAATCTTAATCATCACATACTTCACTGTCAAAGCTCCAAAAGTGGGATGGGATCATTATTGGTAGCAACATCGCCATTGCTTTGATCTGTCTTTTCCACGGAAGAGACATAACTTTTCTCTATCAAATGCACATGCATTTTTCCATCCATCTTGGCCTTCTGCCTGTTTTTCTTGTAGAACTCAAGATCTTGATGGCATTCATTGCAATACTGCAATTTATATCCATCTACTTCCAAGTCCCAGTCCGCAATTTGATCTAGAATCATCATGATCAAATCCACATCACAGCATTTTGAGGCAAGAAAAGAATGGATAACTTCATCGGCAAGACCAGTAGAAGCAGTGGTTGTTTCCATTGGAAGGGGAAGAGGTAGAAGAACTATAACTTCCTAATCTTTGGCTTTCTTGTGCATGCTTTTAAGAAGCTTTGCCTGAGAAATAAAAGCCACATTATCATAAAGATGCCGGTAATAAGATGATGTCTTTGGATGTCTTGTTCAAAAACACTCAGAATTAATGTATAAATCATCTATTGACAGTGTGTCAATATTCTTCTTCGTTCTCATTGTCATAGCTAAACTGTCCCACGCAGGAGGAAGGGACCTCAAGAACTTATGATTTGCATCTTCATCAGACACACTAGCACCAAGGGCATCCAACTGTGATAGTAGTTTTTGAAACCTATCATACCCTTTCTCCAAGCTTTCCTTAGAAGAGATAGTAAATGCCTCAAACTGTTTTTTTCAAAATAGCTTTTTGCATTTCTTAGAGTTAGCATTTCCACCAAACTTGTTTTGATAGCTGCCCATACTCTTGGCATCATCCATCCAATGAAAAAACTTCCTGAGATGCTCTTTTGGAAACAGCCATACAACAAGTTCTCGCTTCCCTTTCTTTCTCATCACGAGCTGTTTCTTCTTAGTGGTTGGAGGAAGAACCCTGTATAAAAGTACACCAATCCTTACCTTTGGTGACTCTCATCTTTGAGTTCCCATTCTGAATCACTTATCCATACCTCATTATCTATATACTCAAGATAATGATCCATCTCACTTGGCCCAAGTATCATAATCAGCTTTTTTTGAAGAACGGGCAGTTTGATGTTTGAAAGTGTATTGGTGGTGATAATTTGTGGTGGTTTAGCAGGAGCATCTCCTTTGTTGGATGCTGGTTGTGATCCAGCCAAAGATGCATCATCATGAAGAGAAAGTTCCTCATCATCATGAAGAGAAAAATCATCGTGTGCAGACATGATTATTTGGTGGACTAAAAGGTTTTGATCTATGTTCAATCTTGTGTAAAGTCCCCTTGGTGGCTCTGATACCACTTGTAGGTCCTTATCAACAGGATCTCAATGAGCCTTAAACGACTTATAGTTCTCTGAATAAATCCAAAGTAACTATGAGAGACAATAACCGTGAATACAAATATTGACGCGGAATATCAATATCTATACCAAGATGAACACAAGAACAAAATACTAAACTTGCTATTACTATTACTATTTGATTGTGAATTCTCAATCAACACATATATATTTACAATACTATTCTACGTTCCTTTTATAAGATTAAGGAACCCTAAACGCGTTAAGAGATAATGCTTATCTCTTCCTAGAATAACGCTAAGAGATAACTATTACAACCAGACTTAACTATTTGATAAAACAGTATTACGACGTCCGCACACGACCTAGTCCAGTTAATGTCCCATTTAATCATTTATTCCCAAAACAGTTTTCACGTTTGATGCATAGGGGTTAGACACGTTGTACAACTACCCGAAATAATTTAGTGGTCATCCCAAAATATCTTATCAATCTGATATCTCAACGATGCATACTTATACTATTTAAAGAAAATAGATAAGTAATATAAGTAAATATTTATAATAAATAGTTATAAATATATCCCGATAAGTCCATTCGATAACCGTACTTACCATAAAAATAATCATAATATGGTTGAAAATGAAACGTTTACTCATAATAAACATATTAGAGAAGTTTTGCGAAAAATTATATTTTTCGTCTTTTAGTGAATTTATTTAATAATAAAATAATAAAATAATAATATTTTATTATTTAAATCAAAAATCATATTTTTAAGTAAAATTTCTAAGTATAAACTTTTTACGAAATTTCGACATGACTCGTACGTTCATACAACGTTTTCTAAGGTTTTAACCTTTATTTCAAACATTCGACACTCTTCCGACAAAATTCCAAAATCTCAATATTTAACGTTTACTACACGTTTTTCCCAAAATAACATTCAATATCACTTCATAAATACACTTCACTTTCAAAAGTCCGACAAAACTTTTAAAACGACTAAATATCGCTTATTGGGCTTTAAGACCCAATAAGGGTCCATTACGGTATTTATACGTCCAAAATACGATCCAATGCCCGTTTATATACATAAGCTCATACTAATAAGTAGAAAATAATCCGGACCACAATAAGCCAACAAATAAGCCACGGCTTATTTGTGCTTAATGGGTCGTGAGCCCAAAAGTTCCAAAAACTAGACCATAAGCTCAAAATAGGTTAATAAGCTACGTTATGAATATCCGGTTAACACTGTAAGCCATAAAAATAGTCCACGAATATACGCAAATCAAAGTAAATAATCAAAATCACTTCTTTGTGATTTCAAAATAAGTCGTGGCATTTAAGCCCAAAATAAGCCACGAAATGGCTTAAAAATAAGCCCGAAATAAGCTATACATGCTATTATTTAAAATAAGCCATCTAGCAATATATGTTTTTCAACCATCAAGACCACAACATCAAAACTACAAAACCCTTTTGTTTCTTTTTATATTCGACGCAAGCTAAACACACCCTTTTATCCGTTTCGTTTCCAAAAATCGATTTTCACGACGATCAACTTGTACAACTAACATCTATGAATCAATATAAGCCCAAAAGGACAAACGAAACTTGAATTTAGAAACTTACAAGATAAGCCTTCAAAATATAGATTTTGACACGAACCGGACAACCCAAACGTTGTTTAAATGAAAACTCAAATACTCGTATCAACCCGGAATATCACGTTCTTGATCAAAGTTGGAAAATTTATGCGTGTTTGTGTTTTGCTTTGGTCAGACGCATAAGACACACACACTTATGTGTGTGTTTTATTTTTTTTAAATGTGATGAATGAATGAGAGAATAAGAAAAAAAGGAATATTATTACTAATCCTTTTTAGACAACATTGCTTAAAATAGCCTCCTTGTTCCCTCCTTGCTTAGCTTACACGAATGGGATCCAAGAGGGGTTCGGGTCTTTCTTTCCGTGTCGGGATCACTTAAAACTCATAAAAACTCGACCGTAAAATATTTTCCAAAGTTAATTAGTATTTTTATTCACTTTAAAAATACTTTTCTATTAACTTAGAGTATTTACTCGACATAATTCTACTTTACACTTCTCAAAACTCATTTGGACATTAACGGACGTGCAAGACTCATTTTTGGCATTTCTTAAAATTCGCGGGTCAAACCACCCGGAATACAATTAACATAATAATACCTTCCAAAAAGGGATTATTAATCACAATAAACCATAAATCATCTCAAATCCCTTAAATTTACCATCGTCAACACGGTATAATATCTGAATAAACTGACAAACGTCAAATAGTCAAAGGACTAAAAATGAAATATTCAAAACACAAAAAGGGCAAAGGTTACATTCTACCCCCTTTAAAAGAATTTCGACCCCGAAATTCAACTACTATCATCACTAAACAAATGCGGGTACTTAAGCTTCATCTGATCTTCACGTTCCCATGTGAATTCAGGACAACGTTTCGAATTCCACCGAACCTTGACGATGGCAATCCTACTACGCTTAAGCTTCTTAAACTCTCTTTCTAAAATTTCCACAAGCTCTTCCACAAAATTCAGCTTATCATCAACTCGAATCTTATCCAACGGCACTTGCAGTGTTGGGTCAGCCAAACACTTTTTAAGGTTCGACACGTGAAACGTGTCATGAACACCATTCAGTACCTCATTCAAATCTAACCGATAGGCCACTGAACCTACCTTCTCCGTGATCTCAAAAGGTCCAATAAATCTAGGTGCTAGTTTCCCCTTCTTCCCAAAGCGTACCACACTTTTCCAAGGCGACACTTTGAGCAAGACATAGTCACCTACACTAAACTCTAGAGGCTTCCTCCTTTTATCAGTATAACTTTTTTGGCGATCACGCACAGCCTTAAGTCTATCCTTAATCTGTGAGATCTTCTCAGTGGTTTCTTGCACTAGCTCAGGTCCTATCAAATGACCCTCTCCAACTTCAGCCCACATAATCGGGGAACGACACTTTCTACCATACAAAGCCTCAAACGGAGCACATCTCACACTAGAATGATAACTATTGTTATACAAAAGCTCAACCAACGGAAGATGAACATCCCAACTTCCCCTGAAGTCCCGAACGCATGCTCTAAGCATGTCTTCCAAGGTCTGAATAGTACGCTCACTCTGACCATCGGTCTGAGGGTGGTAAGCCTTACTTATGTCCAACCGAGTTCCTAATTTCTCTTGCATTGACTGCCAAAACCTTGATGTGAAACGACTATCACGATCCGATATGATCGAGATCGGCACAACATAACTTAAAACTATCTCATTCAAATACAATCTAGCCAATCTATCCATCTTATAATCCTCACGCATAGGTAGGAAATGAGCAGACTTGGTCAATCGGTCCACAATGACCCAGATTGTGTCATGCCCACTACTGGTCCTAGGTAACTTAGTCACAAAATCCATGGCTATCCCTTCCCATTTCCATTCGGGAATCTCAGGTTGCTGCAGCAAGCCGGATGGCCTCTGATGTTTAGCCTTAACTTTTAAATAAGTCAAACACTTACTCACATATACATCTACATCCTTTTTCATTCCAGGCCACCAATAACTATCTCTTAAATCGTAATACATCTTATCAGCTCCTGGGTGTACAGAGTACCTCGACTTATGGGCTTCATCATTATCAGGGTTCTCATATCACCCTTCAAAGGCACCCATATTCGATCCAGGTAGTACAAAGTCCCATCACTTCTCTGTTCTATCATCTCATCCAACCCCTTCTGCAATCCTGCAGACTCATCCACAGCCTCCTTCTAAGTCGCTAGTATTATATCCTTGATACTCGAATGAAAGGTCATATTTATAGCTCTAACTCTCTTAGGCTTTATTCTTTCCTTTCTACTTAGGGCGTCAGCCACTACATTCGCCTTACCATGATGGTAGCGAATCTCACAGTTATAATTAATAAACAACTCTATCCAGCGACGTTGTCGCATATTCAACTCTTTCTAACTAAAGATATGTTGAAGACTCTTATGATCCGTATAGAGGACACTCTTTGTCCCATACAGATAATGTCTCCAAATCTTAAGGGCAAACACAACTGCTCCTAGTTCCAAATCATGGGTCGTATAATTCTTTTCATGAATCTTTAACTGCCTAGACGCATATGCTATCACTTTACCTCTCTGCATCAACACGCAGCCTAGTCCTAACCCGGACGCATCACAATACACCACAAAGTCTTCCGGTCTATCGGGGAGAGCTAGATTAGGCGCATTACACAACTTATCCTTCAAAGTTTGAAATGCCAATTCTTGTTCCTCACCCCAATCAAAAGTCTTACACTTCTGAGTCAAGATAGTAAGGGACTTAGCTATCTTAGAAAAGTTCTCAATGAACCTACGGTAATATCCAGCCAATCTTAAGAACAAACGAACCTCAGTAGGAGTTCTAGGGGCTTTCCAATTCCTAACGGCTTTAATCTTACTAGGGTCTACATGAATCCCATTGGCATTTATCACATGCCCAAGAAACTGCACCTCTCTTAGCCAGAATTCACACTTAGAAAACTTAGCATACAGTTTCTCCTTCTTGAGCAGTTCCAAGACTAACCTTAAGTGTTCTACATGCTCCTCCCGGGTCTTAGAGGATTAAAATATCGCCTATAAACACTATCACAAACTTATCAAGATAAGGCCTACAAACTCTATTCATCAAATCCATGAATACCGCCGGTGCGTTAGTCAGACCAAAGGGCATTACTATGAACTCCAAATGTCCATAATGAGTTCTAAAAGCAGTCTTTGGAATGTCATCCTCATGCACTCTCAGCAGATGGTATCTGGACCTAAGATCTATCTTTGAGAAAACTTGCAGTTGGTCAAATAGATCATCAATCCTAGGAAGTGGATAAAGATTCTTAACAGTCAACTTGTTCAATTCTCTATAATCAATACACATCCTAAAAGAACCATCCTTATTTTTCACAAACAATATCAGTGCTCTCCAAGGCGATGAGCTTGGTCGAATGAAACATTTGTCTTGGAGTTCCTTGAGTTGACCTAACAACTCTTCCAATTCAGAAGGTGCCAAACAATAGGGAGACTTTGCAATCGGTACAGCTCCACGGATTAACTCAATTTCTCGAATAAGTGGCAATCCTGATAAATCATCCAGAAATACCTCGGGAAAATCTCTAACCACGACAATCTCTTCTTGTTTCTTATCTCTAGCCTTAGTACTCATGGAAAGTCTCGCATTCTCTTCCGGTCTTTCTCCTAATACTCTAAGCACCTTGCCACCTAGTAGTGGTATCCTCACTACTTTCTCATGACAAATTATTTCATCCTTGTGATTAGACAACCAATCCATACCTATAATCACATCAAAACTCCCATGCCCGAATGGTATCAAATCGATGTCAAAGACATGACCCTCGATTTCTAGTTTGCAACCCTTAATAACCTTATCAATCTCTACTAGCTGCCCACTAACTATCTCAATCTCATATCTAAAACCTAATTCACTGGGCTCTATGTCTAACAGAGGTATAAAAGTAGTAGAAACAAAGCTATAGTCGGCACTAGAGTCAAATAAGGTAGTGGCAAAATGATTGTTTAAAGTAAACGTACCCGTTACAATGTTCGGATCTTGGCGCGCTTCCTCTGCTCCCAACATGAATGCCCTACCATTCTTATCCTTGCTAGGTTCCCCCACATTTCCTCTTTTCTCAACCTTTTTAATTGATCCATTCCTAACAGCCTCATCAGTCAGTGCACCATAAATCTGCACAACCTTCTGCATAGTCTTTGGCTCCGTGGCTGCCACCATCTCACGGATCTGTGGAGCAAGGCCATACATGTATCTCTTAATCTTCCTACTTTTTGGAGTCACTAAATGGGGAACTAATCTAGCCAACTCATAGAATCAGTCAGTATAAGCCGCATGGCCAGCCGCGACCATAACATGATTCCACAACTCAGTTTCCTACTTTTGCATCTCATGACTAGGACAAAATTCTTCTATCATCATAAACTTAAAGTCATTCCATGACATACTAACAGCAACTTCCCGGCTTAGCGTGCGGATCTGAGAGTACCACCACGTTAAAGCCTTACCCATAAATGAACCAGCAGCGTATTTCACTTTTTGGTTAATACTACAACCAATCATATCTTGCACGGACTCCATTTTCTCAATCCATCGAGTAAGAACTACAACACCTCCCTTACCATCATATTCCTTAGGGTTACAAGATAAGAACTCCTTATATGAACAACCTACCCGGTTGCTATTCACCAACACATTCCTAACGTTCTCCTGAACGTTCTCATTAACCACATTGCCATTTTGATTTCCAACATTTCCTTGGTTACCAACCTAAGCTAGGATGGCGGGTAAGAGGTTCTGCAATTGTTGGGCAATGATTGTCGAGAAGTCGGGTGCTCCTCCCACACCTCCATTTACTCCCTCTACATTCCCATTGACTCCCTCTACATTCCCATTAGCTCCCACCCCCTGGTCATTCCCTTGACCATTCAATTCGTCAATACGCTCATCATTATCTCTCCTAGGTCTTCTACCCATTCCACCACCCCTACCAACCAGTCCACCCGTTCCCCCTCCTCGTGATTCGACAACAGGCCGACCAGCACTTAGGGTCTTCATCCTTGGCGGCATTATCTACACGAGGGAAAACATGGGCAACGTTAAGTAGGTGGGAAGACTAACATATATATAGAATATCTTTCTATATATATAAATATACACATAATACCACCTTGTGGTGTCAACATCGATTTGTATGAATGACATTACTAAATACGAGTGAGTTGTGATACGCTTATAATTACGTTGGCCACCGTACTTATATTTGCATCCTTTCCCAGCGTACTCAATATTGACCTCACACATTTCAATGCCTGACATAACTAAAACACCAAACCGCGAACACGCGAAAGAAAGAAAAAGCAGAACACCGTACACATAGATCCTATACGCAACTAATCGACGGATCTTAGGTTATAGTCTAGGCCAACCCACCTAGTTCTCTATAACCTTGGCTCTGATTACCAATCTGTCACACCCTGACAATGGCGAAAACTCAGGAATGCAACATAATGATCAATCATAACACAAGATACAATAAAGAGAAAAACTACAATGCATAAACTTCAATTGTTACGAAGACCATCAACCTTAAACAACCTCGAGTGATGTCCCAAATCATAACCAAATCCATAATCTCTTACAATTCCAATTGCCCACACAGGGGTCCAAATCCAAACTTAAACCAAAACTTTCAAATACTAAGTACTAAACAAAATAAACAAGCAAGGCTTCACATGAAAAATCCACACGGGATACTTCTAAGCCTGCTATCACATATCACCAACCTATTCATCTTTCACTTCACCTGAAAATGATACTCGAAAACGTCAACAATAATGTTAGTGAGCTCGTAGGTTTGACTCCAAACAAAAAGTTGTGCTAATATCTCAAAATAGTAGACAATAGTGCAATATGACAGTAAATATAAGCAAAATAACCCATGACTTAGCATCCCCGCTAATCATGGAACACGACCTAGCATTCCCGCTAGTCGATCACCATGCCCTAGCATCCCCGCTAGTCATGAAAACACAATATGTCACTTACGCACCTAAAGGGCCTACCAGCTGGAGCACTATATTAGGGCAGGACCACAATAGACATGGCAAATCATTGTCAATCACCCTTGCCATGCATCGCAATGCACGCAAGTTAAATCACAACCCTTGACATGCCAAGCACAGTACATGCAAGTAAAATCACATCATATATTCACATTGCAGTCATAAGCACATATCTTGTCCTAAAAACAAAATCACATTTCGCACAGTTCAAAAATCAGTTTAAAACACATTTGAGTATCATTTTCCCCCAACAGAAAAACAGTAAAAATGGGGCTACGAGAAATCACCTCAAGCAATTGATTCCACAACAAACTCAAATCACAAGCAAATGCTACGACGTTCGCACACGACCTAGTCCAGTTAATGTCCCGTTTAATCATTTATTCTCAAAACAGTTTTCATGTTTGATGCATAGGGGTTAGACACGTTGTACAAGAACCCGAAATAATTTAGTGGACATCGAGTCTCTTCAACTTCATCAAACGAGATACATGACTGACAGGGACGATAGTATATAGAACTAGACAACAATTTAGGCTTAGCAGTTGTGGAGAGGCGCACGTTAGAGTAAGTACTGGAAGAGGGAGGAAGCATAGTCTAGTGATGGAGTCTACAGACTTGATCTACGAATCACAGATATACTAGATAACTTATCTAGGTACGTTAAGGAGACTCGATACTATGCTCGCAGCGTCAGATCGGTGACGGACTGGGGAGCAACGATGATGATCCCATTACCGATTTATCAAAAGTATGCGGCGGGCGCGACTGGTGTACAACACACACATTCTCTCGATATTCACGTTATGAGGCATTAAGACATAACACATACTATCACTTAGCACGAATTGGGCAAGAGACACTGTTTAGATAATGGACACACACAACAGCACTGCATCATTGGTTAGATGAGAATGAACTGTGAGCATAGTGACTAACACAAATGCATAGAACTGTTCACATGATCAACGTCTCTCTAGTAGTGCGTGCCGCATGAACAATCATATAGAGGTAAGCTGGAACATTTACTTCATACAGAGTCAGGTTTGTGAGCATACAGATCTCTTAATCTGAAACAATCGTGACGTAATCAAGACGATGTTACATTAGTTACTAATCACAGTAATTAGATATGAGATTGTGAGAGCAGCTCATGATTTACTCTGGTATAATTGATGAAGGTACACAATTATTGGTGGGCTGGCTCACACAGGTTGTAAACACAGTAAGAAGAATTATAGTATTTGTAAATTTGGGATTAAGGGGGAAACACAGTGTCATTGTATAATAAAGATTATATAATATGAGCGATATGTGTATGATGCAATAGGCTACATCCACTCTCTGATGATGGATATATGACCTAAGATCTGTTCTTTGAGAAAAACTATAACCCTTTTGCAGTTGTCAAATAGATCATCAATACGAGAAAGAGATTGAGATTCTTAACAGACAACTTGTTTCGGGGAATTATGGCGTATAGTCAAATTATAGATAATATTTGTAAATCTTTCTTTTTTCAAAACAATACCAGGTGCTGCGACCCCAAGAATGAGCTTGGAGCGAGGATGGGGGGGGGAGGGGGGAGACACAATGAGAGAGTGAGGCTATAGGAGTGAGGAGCGCGATGAGATTGACCCGAGACAACCCTTCGCCAATTCAAAGGTGCCAAACGATAGGGAGACTTCGCAATTGGTACAGCTCCAGGGATTAACTTAGTCTGAAACTCAATTTCCCAGAGAGGTGGTAATCCTGATAAATCATCCAAAAATACCTCAGGAAAATCTCTAACCACAATAATCTATTCTTGTTTCTTATCTCTAGTCTTAGCCCTCATCAAAAGTCTTGCTTTCTCTTCTAGTCTTTCTACTAATACTCTAAGAACCTTGCCATCTAGTAATGGTATCCTCACTACTTTCTCATGATAAATTATTTCAGCCTTATGATTAGACAACCAATCCATACCTATAATCACATCAAAACTCCCATGCCGAATGGTATCAAATCGATGTCAAAGACATGACCCTCGATTTCTATTGCAACTTTTAATAACCTTATCAATCTCTACAAGCACCAGGCAGCTAACCTCAATCTCATATCTGAAACCTAATTCACTGGGCTCTATGCCTAACAGAGGTTTAAAAGTAGTAGAAACAAAGCTATTGTCGGCACAAGAGTCAAATAAGGTAGTGGCAAAATGATTGTTTAAAGTAAACGTACCCGTCACAATGTTTGGATCCTAGCGAGCTTTCTCTGCTCCCACATGAATGCCATACCCCTAGCTTGGTTCCCTTGGTTTCCACGACCCTGACCCCCGTTATTAGCAACAACTTGGTTTGGATGGTTTCCTCCCGGTCCTTGTGCTCTATTCAATCTAGGACATGCCGGTTTGAGATGGTCAGTACTCCCCACATTCATAGCATGCTCCCACAACAGTGGTGGGGGTTCCTTTACATTTACCGGTTACACATTCCTAAGCACAAATCTACAAACCTTGCAAAATAACCCGGTTGGTCACAGTTGAATCATGTGCGACAAGGCCCTCTGGGTGCTTGGTAGGAGTTGCAGGTGGTACACTTGGGCTAAGCACCCGTATTCTCTCTTCCTATAAGGTTTGTGGTTGTAGCAAAAGCATTTCTAGTCCTAGTCCTTTATTATCATCTCTACCATTTCTATCCTAGCCTAGTTCCCCCACATTTCCTCTTATGCTCACCTTCTAATTGATCCATTCCTAACAGCCTCATCAGTTAGTGCACCAGAAATCTACATAACCTTCTGCATAGTCTTTAGCTCCATTGCTGCCACCATCCTACGGATCTGTGGAGCAAGGCCATACATGTATCTCTCAATCTTCCTACATTTTAGAGTCACTAAATGGGGAACTAATCTAGCCAGCTCATGAAATCTATCTGTATAAGCCGCATGGCCAGCCCTGACCATAATATGATTCCACAGCTTAGTCTCCAACTTTTGCATCTCATGACTAGGACGAAACTCTTCTATCATCTTAAACTTAAAGTAATTCCATGACATACTAACAGCGACTTCCTAGCTTAGCGTGCGGATCTGAGAGTTCCACCACACTAAAGCCTTATCCACAAATGAACCAGCAGTGTATTTCACTTTTTATTCGATACTACAACCACTCATATCTTGCATGGACTCCATTTTCTCAATCCATCGAGTAAGAACCACAACACCTCCCTTACCATCATATTCCTTAGGGTTATAAGCTAAGAACTCCTTATATGAACAACCTTCTTGGTTGCTATTCACCAATATATTCCTAACGTTCTCTGGAATTTTCTCATTAACCACATTACCCATTTGACTTCCAACATTTCCTTGGTTACAAACTTGAGCTAGAATGGCAGGTAAGAGGTTCTACAATTGTTAGGTAATGATCGTCGAGAAGTCGGGTGCTCCTCCCACACCCCCATTGACTCCCTCTACATTCCTATTAGCTCCCGCCCCCTGGTTATTCCCTTGACCATTCAATTCGTCAACACACTCATCATTACCTCCCCTAGGTCCTCTACCCCTCTACCTCTACCAACCCGTTTTACCCCGTTCCCCCTCCACGGATCGGCAACAGGCCGGCCAGTACTTCGGGTCCTCATCCTTGGCGGCATTATCTACACGAGGGAAAACATGGCAATGTTAGGTAGGTAGGAAGACTAACATATATATATATATAGAATATCTTACTATCTATATAAATATACACATAATACCACCTTATTCTGTCAACATTAATTTTTGTAAACGGTATTACCAAGTACGAGTAAGTTATGATACTTTTATAACTACGTTGGCTACTATATTTATATATGCATCCTTTCCTAGTCGTAATCAGTATTGAGCTCACACATCTGAATGACTGACATAAGTAAAGCACCAAACCACGAACACACGAAAGCAAGAAAAAGCGGAACACCGCGCACATAGATCCTATACGCAACTAAATGACGGATCTTAGGTTATAGTCTAGGCCAACCCACCTAGTTCTCTATAACCTTGGCTCTGATTACTAATCTGTCACACCCCGACAATGACAGAAACTTAGGAGTGCAACATAATGATCAATCATAACACAAGATACAATATAGAGAAAAACTACAATGCATAAACTTCAAGTGTTATGAAGACCATCAACCTTGAACAAACCTCGAGTGATGTCCTAAATCATAACCAAATCTATAATCTCTTACAATTCCAAATGCCCACACAGGGGTCCAAATCCAAAACTTCCAAATACTAAGAACCAAATAAATAAACAAGCAAGGCTTCACATAAAAAATCCACACAGGATACTTCTAAGCCTATTATCACATATCACCAACCTATTCATCTTTTACTTCACCTGAAAATGATACTCGAAAACATCAACAATAAAGTTGGTGAGCTCGTAGGTTTGACCTTACACCAAAAGTTGTGCCAATATCTTAAAACAGTAGACAATAGTGCAATATGACAGTGAATATATGCAAATCACCCATGACTTAGCATCCTCGCTAATCATGTAACACGACCTAGCATTCCCGCTAGTCGATCACCATGCCCTAGCATCCCCGCTAGTCATGAAAACAGTGTATACCAATGCTCTTGGAGTCGCAACTCTGATATGTCACTTACGCACCTAAAGGGCCTACCAGCTGGAGCACTATATTAGGGCAGGACCACACTAGACATGGCAAATTCCTTGCCAATCACCCTTGCCATGCATCGCAATGCATGCAAGTCAAATCACAACCCTTAACATGCCAAACACAGTACATGCAAGTAAAATCACATCACATATATTCACATCGAAATCATAAGTACATAATTATCCTAAAAACAAAACCACATTTCGTATAGTTCAGAAAAACAATTCAAAACACATTTGAGTATCATTTTTCCCTAATAGAAAAACAGTAAAAATGGGGCACGAGAACTCACCTCAAGTAACTGTCCCTATTATATATCGTATATACATAATATATAAATAAATATATCATATATATATATATATATATATATATATATATAATACAAGCAACTAAGGCAAATCGCTCTTGTGAAAGAGCGATAAGCTAATCACTAATAAGATATATTTCCGGAAAGTATTGATGAGAAAATTACCCTTAGGAAAGGATAAAGTTCAAATCGTTCCCGAGTCGTTTTCCCAACGAAGCGTGAATTGAAAATCTTGTTTCGGTTCGTGATCGCGTGCTTGAATAATCGATATTTTAGATTTTGAATTCTAAATCTAATAACTAAAATTCTAACGACATTTTAAGCAATTAAAAACAAATTAATAACTAAAATTAACTCACTAATTAACTAAAAATAACAAATTAAAAACTCTAAAAACTCAAAATGCAAATTTCTTAAACCTAAATGCATTAAAATATTTTTCAAAACATAGAAATTATTTTTTTGAATTTTTTAACTATTTAAAACTATTTTTTAAACTAAATAATACTAAAAATAAAATTAAAAATACTAAACTTAATCCTAAAATTTTGAGAAAATTACTAAAATACTAGACACTATTCTAAGGATTTATAAAGAAAAAACAAATTAAAAAGCTTAAGCCAATAAGCTGTGAAATTTAGATAAGCTAAATAAGCTAAAACATACACAAAGTATAAAGAAATAAGGAAACCAACATGTTAATATTGGGAATTGAAGACTTTTGAAGTTACTACTATTAGTTTTAGAAGTTAATACTGCAGTTTAAGATGTGCGCTGTAGAAGTTTAAAAAAATAGTATAAGTTATTAGTACTACTAGCAAATAATATTTAGGCTGCCAGTACAATTGTTAGTACCGCAGTAAAGTTAGAACTAATAGTTAATACTTAGTGTTTTTAGTCTTGTATAGTTTAGTACTGCTATAATGATATGCATGAGATTAAATTAGAATAGATCTGCATTATCACTAATAATCCGTTTTGTAAGCCATTAGGGTTCCTTGGTGTATAAAAGGAACCCTAAGCATATATATCTAGATTATCCAGTCCTTCATAGGTTTCATAGCTTCCAGATGTAAACCCTAACACTAGTCAAAGAGTTTCGTATAAATAAAATAATTGGAGCTTATTAGTTTGGTTATAATAATGTGTGTTAAAATCATTCATTACTATTATTCTTCTTAGTGAAATAAAACTAGATGTCCACATAGTTATATCAAACACTCGAAAGTTTTCAATCTAGTGCCTTTGGATTTATCCAAGGATACTAAACCTTACATCAAGCTAAGGAGTTCAAGATCTATTCATTGGGATCAACAAGTGGTATCAGAGATTTTTGTGAAACTTTGAATAAGAAGAAACCAACAAGACATACTAGATCTAATTCTTAGTGATAAGATGGAGGCAGAAACTACTTCTACAACTCTGACTACAAAGCTCTATATCCTCAACCAGGGATTATGATCACTGGTTAATGAGGATAGAACAATACTTTCTCATGACTGATTACTCCCTTTGGGAAGTAATTAAAAATGGTAACAAAGTGCTGAAGAAATATCCTCTAACTCAACTGGAGTTGCTATTCACATGATGATTGAGAAGAAATATCCTCTAACTCAACAAATGCTTTTAAGGATGCTAAATCGAAGACTAGAGGTTGATTATGAAAGTGAAATGGCATTTGAAATTCTCAGATTTACAAGATTACAACTTCAAAAGTAGAAAAGTGTTTGTGATACATCCTCCTGATGATCAGATGCCGATACTAAAGATACTTGATGTTAACAAGGTGAATATCAAGTATAGATGGGGATTGATGGGAATTGAAGGATTCTGAAGTTACTACTATTAGTTTTGGAAGTTAAAACTGCTGGTTCAAGATTGTGCTGCTGTTGAAGTTTAAAGAAAATAGTCTAAGTTATTAGTACTACTAGCTATAATAGTTAGTGCTGCTAGTACATTGTTAGTACTGCCAGTATAGTTAGTACTGTTAGTTAATACTTAGTGTTTTTAGTCTCGTATAGTTAGTACGGCTATTATGATATGCATGAGTTAAATTAGGAATAAATATGCATTATCATTATACGCGTTTTGTAAGCCCATTAGGGTTTCTTTGGTGTATAAAAAGAACCCTAAGGCATAAATCTAGATATCAGTCTTTCATAGTTTTTCATAGCTTCAAGGTTGTAAACCCTAACACTGTTAAAGAGTGTTCGTATATATATATTGGAGCTTATTGTTTTGGTTATATTTCTGTGTGTTAAACATTCAATACTGTTATTCTTCTTAGTGGTATAAACTAGATTCCGCATAGTTTATATCATACACTCAAAGTTTCAATACATATGGCTTTGGAAGTTATCCAAGGATACTAAACCTTACATCAAGCTAAGGAGTTCAAGATCTGTTCATCGGGATCAACAGTTATTGAAAAAGACGCAATGGCGACTGGTAAGGTGTGTGTGTTGCGTAAGGGAGGTTACAGGTTCGAATCCTGTGACTTACATTTTTGTAAAAACATTTTTTTATTTTTCTTTTTGAAAAAGCTAAAGAATAAGCAAAAATAAGTAACTTTAATAAAGGAACTATTGACAGAACTTATTTATAAGCTAGAAAAAGCACAAAAGAGATGACAGTTTGACTAGCTTAAGACTTAATTGCTTTTAGTTGAAACTAATATAGCTTTTGGACACAATAAGCTAATAGGTAACTTAATAAGCTAGAAACAGACTTAACCCTAGACCTAATAAGCACATGTGACAAAAAATAAGCAACTAAAATAAGCTGAAAAGCACCTAAAGCTATTAAGACAGTTTGACACAAAAACCACTTTTAAAGGACTTTTGACACATTTTAAGCTTAGATTTAAAACAATTAAGCACTTGAAATAAACTAAAAACTGAAAACAGACAAAGACTTATACTATAAAAACACAAATAAGCTGGAATGAAGCACATCAGTTTAGAAATAATCAAGAAAAAATGAGATGAGAGTTTAAACAACCACAACTATTTTTGGCTTTTTTGAAAATTAATGACTACTTTAAGCTTAAAATTAAGAATCTTAAAATGATTTTGACATTCTAAAAACTTGAAATAGATTGAGACTAGACTACAATAAGCTAAATTTAACAAAGAAAAGCTAGATTATCTATTCAAAAGATCTGCACATAAGGCTATTTTGCTTAAACAAAAAAACATCCTATTTAACTGTTTTTGATCCAAAACTCACTCTAAGGTTTTTTCAGAGTTTATGCTTAGTGGAACAGATCATTAACACTCATGTTTGGACACAACAAACTACAACTTAAACTAGCTTTATTGGAACTTATCAAATAGCATTTTAGAACACTTAGACTACAAGATATAAGGCAATTGATAAAAACAAACTAAAAACTTGACAAAACCTATTCTAAGCTAATGAAAACTAGATTTTATTGGGGGGGGGGGGGGGGGATTTGGGGGGGGGGGGAAACATTTAGACCTTGATTGAGCTTATCAAAACTGATTTAGGAACTAAAAACAATTAACCATGATTTTCCTTATTTAAAGTTCTTATCCCAAACACCCCTTTAACTTTTGAAATTACAATAATAAGCTGAACCAGATCATAATGAGCTTTGATTATTGAAAACAGATTAAGCACTAACAATATTAAGGACATATAAGCAATTACTTTGGAAAAATAAGCACTAGAAAATAAGCTACTCTAATAAGCAGTTTTAACTAAAATAGGGATAGATTTTATAAAACTCATAATCAAACTTATTCTAACTATAAACTAAACATAAACAAGCTATATTAAGATAAAATAAGCACAAATAAGCAAAGAATAAGCACAAATAAGCAGAGTAATAAGCTGAATGAGAAAATAAGCTAAAATATAGAAATAGAACATGTACCTTGATCCTAGCTAAACAGGGATCTAAATTGCTTTTTCAAGCTTAAATCTACAAGCTAGCTTAAAGAATAAGCTCTGAATAAGACCTAAAAGCCTTCCAGTCTGGCTTATCTTCCAAAGGCTTATTCCGGATATGTTTTGAGGTGAATTTAAGACCATACAGCTTTTTTAGAAAAGCGTAAAAGAGGCTTAACTGAATAAGTGATAGCTTATAAGGTAATGTGAGCTTATTGAGCTTATTAAGTAGTATCTAAAATCATTTTTAACACATTTGCATATAAGTAAAATAAGAATTTTAACACAATATTTTAAAAGAAAACTGAAATTTTAATAATATTAAAATGGATACAAGCTGAAAAGGAAAGCCTTAAAATTACACTAAATAATCTACTAAAAACACTTCTAAGCTAGCTAATATCTCTCTACTGTAATGAATGCCTCTATTTATATTGAGGACAAAGCCTTCAGAGCATGAGGAGCGTCTACTGTCTACAATCCAAGCCTTTGAATCATAACCAACTCTTAATCCCAACATTTTTGAGCCCTTATATCTTCCACGTCTCACAGCCAATGAATAGCTTGGGATTGCCAGGGTGTCAAGGAGATGATGTATTACTCGCTACATAAGCTTTCTAGAAGAGGAATCAAGCATGTGGAGTGGATTGTTGGTTTTACCCTGGTTAATCGTTGTGGTGAAATGGGAGGGAAAGGGAATGATGAACAGTAAATAAGGGTGCGTTAATTTGTTTGACTGGATAACGGGTTTGTGGTGTTGGGCTTTGACTTGGGTTTTATCTTGGGCCAAGATTTAGATTAATGGTTAAATGGATTTTTATCATTCATGATTTAATGGGCTGACACGGCCCATGAAACGGGTACAGGTTGGCCCATTAAAAATGAATACGCCTTCGGCTTTGTTTTCCTCACGCTCTTCTAATCCCGTGCTTGTTTTGTCTAATTTGGCTTTGTTTTTTATCCTTTTTTGAATATCCGTTACCTACACAATACATTTGACAAAACACACATATACAATGTATTTTTCATGTATTTTTTGTCATTTAAGCTCGTTTTAATAAAGAAAAATGATATGTGATTAAACACATATCAAAAATCCCCCATACTAAGCTATTATCATGTTCTCACGCAATGTCATATACACACATAGAATACTAAAAATTCCAATCCCCCTAGACTAATTACTTTGGAAAGTAGCTAAGTGTTCATCTAGGGAGATTAAGAAATCACTAGTTTAAAACGCCCCGTTTTACCATTTCTAAATATACATTTATTATTATCATCTCACCCTAAAATATCTTATCAATCCGATATCTCAACGATACATACTTATACTATTTAAAGAAAATAGATAAGTAATATAATTAAATATTTATAATAAATAATTATAAAGATATCCCGATAAGTCTATTCGGTAACCTTAGTTACCGTAAAATTAATCATAATATGGTTGAAAATGAAACATTTACATCATAATAAACCATAATTAGAGAAGTTTTTGAGAAAATTATATTTATCGACGTTTTAGTGAATTTATTAAAATAATAAAATAATAAAATAATAATATTATATTATTTAAAATAAAAAAATCATGTTCTTAAGTAAAATTTCTAAATATAAACTTTTTACGAAATTTCGACATGACCCGTACGTTTATATAACGTTTTCCAAGGTTTCAACCCTTTATTTCAAATACTTCACATTTTCGACACTTTTTGACACAATTTCCCAAAATCATAATCCGCGACACTTATCAATGTGTTTTTCTCAAGACAACGTTCAATATCATTTCGAAAACTCATTTCAATCTTTCAAAAGTCCGTCAAATTCTTAAAACGGCTAAATAAAGCTTATTGGGCTTTAAGGCCCAATAAGGTTCCATTAAGGTTGTTATAGGTCAATAACACGCTTTAAGCCCAAAACCAAGGCCCATTAGTATATATAAGCTAGTTTGATATTTAAAAAAAGTAAAAAAAAAAAAATAAACCCCCCGTGGGACCACATTAACCTAACAAAAAAAAATAAGCCCAGGCTTATTTTGCTTAAAATGGGCCCGGTGAGCCCAAAAGCTCTAAAAACTAGTCCATAAACTTAAAAATATGCTAATAAGCTAAGATATACATTTGGTTAGCACCGTAAGCCATAAAAATAATCCACGAGAATACACCATACCACGTAAATAATCAAAATCATCTCCCTTGTGATTCTAAAATAAGCCGAGAGTATATAAGCTCAAAATAAGCCACGAAAAGTCCACAAAATAAGCAATACAAGCTATTATACAAAATAAGTTATCTAACAATATATGTTTTTAAACCATCACGACCACAACATCAAAATTACAAAACCCTTTTATTTCTTTTTAAATCCGACGCAAACCGAACACAACCTTTTATTCGTTTCGTTTTCAAAAATCGATTTTTACGACGATCAACTTGTACAACTAACATCTATGCATCAATATAACTAGCATCAATATAAGCCCAAAAGGACAAACTAAATTTAAATTTAGAAACTTACAATATAAGCCTTCAAAATATAGATTTCGACACGAACCGAACAATCCAAACGTTGTTTAAATGAATACCCAAATACTCGTATCAACCCGGAATATCACGTTCTTGATCAAAGTTAGAAAATTTATGGGTGTTTGTGTTTTGCTTTGGTCGGACGCACAAGACACACACACTTATGTGTGTGTTTTTTTTTAAATGTGGTGAATGAATGAGAGAATAAGGGAAAAATGAATATTAGTACTAATCTTTTTTAGACAACATTGCTTAAAAATAGCCTCCTTGTTCCCTCCTTGCTTAGCTTACACGAATGGGATCCAAGAAGGGTTCGAGTCTTTCTTTCCGTGTCGGGATCACTTAAAACTCATAAAAACTCGACCGTAAAATATTTTCCAAACTTAATTAGTATTTTTATTCACTTTAAAAATACTTTTCCATCAACTTAGAGTATTTACTTGACATAATTCTACTTTACACTTCTCAAAACTCATTCGGACATTAATGGATGTGTCAGGACTTGTTTTTTGGCATTTCTCAAAATTCGCGGGTCAAACCACCCGGAATACAATTAACATAATAATACCCTCCAAAAAGGGATTATTAATCACAATAAACCATAAATCATCTCAAATCCTATAAATTTACCACCGTCAACACGGTACAATATCTGAATAAACTAACAAACGTCAAATAGTCAAAGGACTAAAAATAAAATATTCAAAACACAAAAAAGGCAAAGGTTACACTCGTGACTACCACTGCAACCCAAATGGTCACGCGCCACAAAAGACCAAAAACCTCTCACGATGGTGACTGAATCACTTTTCGGGCATTGTGAAACTTTTTGTTTATTTAATTGGTTGTGAGTGTATGTGGGTTATTTTGTGAGGTATATTTATATAAAGTGAGTATTTAATTAAATGTTACGTTCGGTGAGGGGTCTGATGACTGATAAGAGTGAATTATGAGAGGGAGTGAGGATGAAAATTTAGAGAGAAAAAGTTGATGTGACGCTGATGTGTCTGATGAGTGAGTGTTTTTTGCGATGACTAATAAAAGCAGCCTAAGCTTATATAACTACAGCTTGAAAAGTGTGCACACAAAACTTGTGTATGTACTTGATCAAGGACATATTGACTTTGGCAACCAATAAGTTTTGGAGCCATTTACTTTATAAAGAGTGAATTTCAAACTTCGTTTTTGTGGTTTACACACTAGCAATTTAGCATCTTTCGTTCTTTTTTTCAAAGTAAGTACCGCAAGCGTCTATGTGATTGTCAATTTTTTACAAGTTTTGTCCTTTTTGTCAATTTTTTCAAGTTTCGTTAATTACAATATGGTGACACCATCTTATTCCTAATGAATTTATTGTCGTTAAATGCATGTGGAACTATGGATAGTGTAAAGAGAAATTGGATAAAGGAGATTAGGTGTAACTGAAAAGTTAACTTTTTAGGAATTCAAGAATCTAAAGCCAAAGAGGTTAATGAGATCACAATTCAAGCCTTATGGGTGTCTCGAGGTGTTGATTTTGTTTATAAACCCGTTGATGGTTTATCGAGAGGTCTTATAAATATTTGGGACAGGACTTGTTCACCGTTAAAGATAGTTTTGTGAGACATGGTTTTATAGTGATGATAGGAAATTGGGTTGGAATTGATGGGGATCTTGTAGTTGCTAACGTATGTGCACCACAAAATCCTATATGGAAGTAGAAACTTTAGGACAATTTGAAGATTATCAGAAGAAACACACAGGGTCATTGGTTATGTTTTGGTGATTTTATTGTTATTCGGGACGAATCGGAATGCAAAGGCATACATTTCAACCCAAGAGTCTCACGGGAGTTCAATCAATTCATACTTGACTCCGAGTTAATTGAAGTCCCTCTAGGAGGTAGGAATTTTACTCGAATTAATAAAGATGGAAAAAATGAGTAAATTGGATCGTATTCTCATTTCTCCCGATGTATTTGAGTTATGGCCCAAAATATATGTCATGGCTCTATTGTTAGAAACAAATTCTGAAGATTTCGGTCCTACCCCATTTAAGTTTTACAATGTTTGGCTCCAATACGAGTCTTTGGATCAGATTGTCGTTTCGACTTAGAACAACACTAATAATCATTCTCGTCCAGACATTTCATTTTGCAGAAAACTTAAAGCAATAAAAGTAGATGCTAAAGATTGGTTCAGAATGTTAAAAGGAATCATTATCATCGGAGAAATCCAACTTGGTGAAACAGCTTGAGGATCTCGATTTCAAAGCGGATTGTGGTTTGCTATCAGAGAGTCTGATCTTAACAAAAAAAGTGAGGTGCTGAAACGTCTTTTTGAACTTGAGGATGAGAATATATCATCTTTAAAACAAAAGGCTAGATGTAAGCTGGCTATTGAAGGAAACGAGAATACCAATTTTTTCCATTCAGTCATCAACGGGAGGAATAGGCGTCAATCGATACATGGTGTTATGCTTAATGGAAACTGGACTACAAATCCAATTTAATCAAACAATTTTTATATGGTTCATTTTCTTCAAGGTTTAAGGAGGATCTAGTCACCAGACCTCGGTTTGAAAGTCAAAAGTTTAAGATATGGGACTCTGAACGTTTATACCTAGAGAGACCTTTTGAAATGTCTTAAGTTAAGAAGGTTGTTTGGGATTGTAGTAGCAAAAAGTCTTCGAGACTAGACGGGTTTTCATTAAAATTCATTAAACATTACTAGGAGCTCATAGGTGACAAAATTCTACAAGCGATCAAGTTTTTTTGGCTCATCCTGTTCCATTGCAAAGGGGTATAATTCTTCCTTCATATCTCTGATTCCTAAGGTATTAAACCCGATTCATCCTCAAGATTATTGTCCCATCAGTCTTGTGGGGTGTTGTTACAAAATAATCTCAAAAGTGTTAGCTAACCGATTAAAAATGGTCCTAAACTCTGTTATTAACAATGTTCATTCTGCTTTCATTATGGATAGGAAAATTTTTGACAGCCCGTTGATAGTGAACTAAGTAATTTTTGTGGCTAAAAAAGCTAATCACAAAATTTGATTTTTAAAGTTGATTTTGAAAAAGCTTTTAATTCAATAAATTGGATTTGTATTGACGATGCAATGATGCAAATGGGATTTGGTACTCTTTGGAGAAATTGGATTTGAGCTTGTTTGGATTCTGGTTTTTCATCCGTCCTCATTAATGGTAGCTCAACCCTAGATTTTAAACTTTCTAAGGGCCTTAGACAAGGAGAACCGCTTTCTTCTTTCCTCTTTATCATAGCTATCGAAACTCTTCACATAGCTATGTTGGAAGCTAGGGAGAAACACATTTTCCAAGGTATAAAGCTAGGGAAAATTGATGTTACTGTTTCTCATTTGCAATTTACGGATGATGCAATATTTCTAGGTGAATGGTCTAAGCAAAATGTTTTAAATCTCATCAGAATCTTAAGATGTTTCCAGGTTGCGTCGGTTCTAATTAGTTAACCTTTCAAAGAGTCGTCTAATTGGGGTGGGTCTAGGGGAGGAAGAGGGTAGAAGGTTTTCTAGGGTTATAAAATGTAAAAGAGGGGTATTACCGTTTAAGTATCTTGGGCCGGTCGGTGCAAATATGAGAAAAGATTCTAGTTGGGATCCGATCATATCTAAATTTTAGTTTAAACTTTCCTCCTGGAAGGCAAGGATGTTATCATTCGGAGGAAGACTAGTTCTCATTAAAAAATTTATGTATAACCTTCCTGTTTACTTCTTCTCACTCTATCGGGCTCCGTGTAAAGTTATTAAATCTCTTGATCTTGTCCGAATGAATTTTTTTGGGGGTGGTGGTGTCAAAGATAAAAAATAGCATGAATTTCATGGAAAGATGTAATCACTCTCTTAAAAGAAGGTGGTATCGGAATTGGGTCATTAGAAGCTTGTAATATTAGTCTTTTAGCCAAGTGGTGGTGGAGATAGAATACCGAAGATCTAGATCTATGGAAATAGGCTATAGATGCGATTCACGGTCCTATCCAATGAGAAACTATAAAAAAGGTACATGGGATAATATAAAATATTATAGTACATATTATATTGTATATTTTGTGTAGTCGGCCTATTGGCCCGAGCCCATAGTCTAGAAAGTTCCTTTGTATCCTATATATAGGTTGGCTATTATCAATTGTAATCAAGCAATCAGTCAAAGCAAATCAATATCCTTTCTGGTAATCAGAGCCTAATATCAATCTTCCCGTAATCCT
Organism: Tanacetum coccineum; assembly: GCA_026074375.1. Lineage (NCBI taxonomy): Eukaryota > Viridiplantae > Streptophyta > Magnoliopsida > Asterales > Asteraceae > Tanacetum > Tanacetum coccineum. The sequence continues at coordinate 30,577 of BQNB010039938.1, forward strand.
CTCCTTCTTTTTCTCTCACAACACCTCCAACTCCTCTATCAACATTATCACCACAAACAACACCGACACCACCAACCATCCCACTACCACCACCACCACCACCCACCTCGCAACACCCTATGGTCACACGCTCTAAAGTCGGGATTGTAAAAGCTAACCCCAAATACAACTTACATGTTATTACCTCCTCCCCTATCCCCAAGTCTCATTTTCATGCCCTTCGAGATCCTAACTGGAAACAAGCTATGTGTGACGAATATAAAGCTCTCATTGACAATAACACATGGGTACTTGTTCCTCGCCCACCAAATGTCAACATTGTCCGCTCTATGTGGTTGTACAAACACAAATATAATGCGGACGGGTCCTTAAATCGGTACAAAGCTCGACTAGTTGCAAATGGTCGTAGTCAACAACAAGGCATCGACTGCGATGAGACATTTAGCCCTGTTGTCAAACCTGCTACCATACGGACTGTTCTTAGCCTTGCAGTTTCTCGACAATGGCCTATTCATCAGTTAGACGTGAAGAATGCATTTCTTCACGGCCATCTTAAAGAGACAGTTTACATGCACCAGCCACCAGGATTTACTGATTCAGCTCATTCTGATTATGTTTGCCTTCTGCAAAAGTCGCTTTATGGCCTTAAGCAGGCCCCCCGAGCTTGGTTTCAACGATTTTCTAGCTATGTTATTCGAGCCGGTTTCTATCACAGCAAAACTGACTCATCTCTTTTCATCTTTCACAAGGGGCCAGACACAGCTTACTTACTACTATACGTGGATGATATCATTCTTACAGCTTCTTCTACTTCACTCCTGCAACGTATCATCTCTTTACTACATGCGGAGTTTGCTATGACAGACCTTGGCCCACTTAACTATTTTCTCGGTATATCTGCCACGCGTACTACCTCTGGCATATTCTTGTCTCAGACAAAATATGCTACCGAGATTCTTGAGCAAGCACAAATGCTTAATTGTAATCCTTGCAGGACCCCAATTGACACCGAGAAGAAGCTTGGACCTGAAGGATCACCGGTCACTGATCCTACTTTATATCGCAGTCTTGCCGGATCACTTCAGTACCTCACTTTTACCCGGCCTGATTTGTCATATGCAGTTCAACAGTTATGTCTTTACATGCATGATCCTCGAGAGCCATACCTTAATGCTATGAAACGTGTTCTTCGTTATCTTCGAGGAACCACTGATCTTGGATTACAGCTATTTCGGTCTACTACATCACAGCTTATTGCATACTCTGATGCTGACTGGGCAGGTTGTCCGGCTACACGCCGATCTACTTCTGGATACTGTGTTTTTCTTGGTGACAACCTCCTGACGTGGTCCTCCAAATGTCAGGACACGTTGTCTCGTTCTAGTGGTGAGGTTGAATACCGCGGGGTTGCGAATATTGTAGCTAAGACATCTTGGATTCGCAACCTCCTTCGTAAGCTTCATACCCCACTTTTCATAGCGACCTTGGTCTACTGTGATAATGTCAGTGTTGTATACATGTCTGCAAACCCTGTACAACATCAGCGCACCAAGCATATAGAGATTGACATTCATTTTGTTCGTGACAAAGTAGCAGCAGGTCATGTTCGAGTTCTTCATGTCCCTTCTCGATTTTAGTACGCAGATATCTTCACAAAAGGACTCCCATACCCGTTGTTTGCTGATTTCAAATCCAGTTTGAGCGTCCGCAAATCTCCCGCTCCAACTGCGGGGGCGTATTAAAGTAGATATTATATTTTATATTTTGTGTAGTCGGCCCATTGGCCCGAGCCCATAGTCTAGAAGGTTCCTTTGTATCCTATATATAGGTTGGCTATTATCAATTGTAATCAAGCAATCAATCAAAGCAAATCAATTTCCTTTAGTTTCATCGAACTAGTTATGCCGTAACTGGTCCGGAGCAGCCACTTGTGAATATTTCTTCACACACCCTTCCATTTTCGCATCTTTTCATTACAATGCTCGTATTCTCCTAAAAACAAAACATGAATCAATTAAGTACATATTTTTATATAAATACAATAATTTTGAGCATTTTTATAAGGGAAAATGATACCAAATTGTATGAACTATTTGATGCTATCAAATACTATTGGTGCAACATTGACTACCATCTCCCTATTGTTTTAACGATGATAAAATAAAAGTTCACAAACGTAGAATAACAAACGCTAGCCAAAATTCTTAAAAACGGATTTTGTGAATATGGCACGCTGGGCACACGTCAGCGCGTGGCCAACGTGCCACTCGCGGTTTACGGATTTAGTTTTGTCGACTTTCCTCTTACTCGACATATGTGGAAACTTTAATAAAGGTATGTATATGATATTTGAGCATTTTGGAACACTCCATATGAGGTATAGACTTATAGAGGAGCAAAAACGAATCCTTTCATTTTTCAACAAAACACTAACTTAAATCTTTTATCAAACGTCTCTAGCCAAGGCCGAAACTTCTTTTTAAACCTAGTATGAACTTAATTTCAACATACCATCAAACGAATGTATTCATTTGACCTTAATCTAGATTTATGTTGTTCTTAATCACGTAACGGATTTTACTCTCTTAGTGGTCAAAGTAAGTCAAATGTCATTTGCGTAAATGCATCCTTTCCCGTTATGGGATATGCTTTACTTGAGATGGAAAGCACTTAGCTTGTTTGCATCAAGATGATTAGTGATCACATCCATTGTTGATTATCATGGATTAAAGTCCAAGTGACTAATTGAGTTTGTGGTATTTGGAGGTTAATCATGCTTTGAGTTTTTCTTACCTCTTTACTTATAAATGATTTAAAAACTCACACATGTATTCCTCACATGTCTTCCCACACATACAAGATGTTTTTACAAACTCCCACACTCCTCCATACACCACTTCCATACCATACTTCCTACAACACATTCTTCCTTAATCATTTGTTAAACCCTTCTTACGCAACAAATGTTTAAACACTCTTTCTACATAATCTTACGACACATCCCTCTTAATCATTTGTCAAACCATTCTACCTAACAAAAAGGTATAACCTCCATAAACTCTAAACACTGCTTTCTCAAACCATCCTATAATCACATATGCCCACTCTTTTCTTTCTTATTGGCAATGTGATTATAAACCTAAATCAATCCTTTGATTTCACTCTAATAATCATCATCTTCATACTTATTCCTTCTAAGCCTTCACAAGATCAAACCTTCCTCACTTAAAAATTTCCATCTTATCCTTACATGAGATAACTCACATTCTCTTACTCCATTGTATCTTGTGTACTTCTTGTCCCTCAATATTCCAACATAGGCTCCTCTACATCACATCAAAACATTCTCCACCACATATATCCTATTCATCATCTTCCTCATTTGAATTTCACACATTCACACACTCTTTCCTCCTAACCCTTGATCACGCCATTTCATTAATCCAACTTACATCATCACTCACTCTCATTCTTAGAGTGAAATTCAAATAACACACAAACACACATACACTCTTCTATCTCTACCCCAGATCATGCCACTTCACCTATCCAAACTACCTCATCACCATCTCATCTATACTCTTCATTTTGAATATGATCAAGAGGCTTATTTCCATCCCATCAACATCACATCATGACAACTCATACACAACTTACTCTTATCCTCTCCTATATTTCACACATGTGCTTAAATAATTTGAAATTCAAATTTCAAATATTCTCCCATAACATATACACACTTCCTTTACAAGTTTAGAATATTCTTGGAATATTCCTTTGTACCCTAACCAACTTCTCAAACTTTGGTTAGATCCTAACTAGACTAGTTACCTTAGAGGAATACCCACAATACCCTTGTCCGGAAGTTCTTTTCTCTCTTTTCGATATCGGACAACAGAAAACCAATTTCAAAACCTTCACAAACGCTTTTATCAAATGGCTATTTAAGTTGGTTGAACTTGAGTATAAGGATGATTGAAAGGTCATAACGTAAAGTATAATTAGGGGTTTAACAAGTGCGGGTATTTAAAACGCCAAAGTCCTAAAGAAAATAATTCAGGAATCTAGCGCGCTGGCCATGCGCTGACGCATGGGCAGCACGCCAGTCACGAATTATTTTCCCAGGTTTGGGACTCACGGCCTATAAATACCCACCCTTAGCCTTTGTATTCCTCAGCTCTTGCAAATATTCTTTCCTCTCTTTTCTCTTCTCCTATCCTCTAAGTCTAAAACCAAAGTGTTCTAAACATCTCATCGTATCATTTAATTGAAGTGAACACATCTTCGCAAGAGAGTCACACAAGTACCTAATCCATTCTTTTGTGTTTTGTTAAGGGTCTTCTTTCTCATACCCTTTCTATTAGAATCGAGTCTTTAGGCTAGGTTAGGGATTGACCCATGGATCCCTGCCTTAGAACAAGGGGGAGCAACGATCTAAGGGAGCACATGTCATGATATCTACTTTATATCTCAACAAAGATATCAACCTTCACATAAAAGCCTAAGATCTCGCCTTTTGATTTGACAAAAGGGAGAGAAGGAAAGTAAAGAGCAAGATACTTATGGATCGGGAGAGAAAGCTAGATAGCTAGAAATTACAGAAGCAAAGAGCTATATCTTAAATAGAACGGGGGAGAAAGCTAGATGGCTAGCAATTACGGAAGCAAAGAGCTATAGCTTACAGGGAAGTAAAAAAGCTACGTAAGTCTCATAGGTTGAAGACAATGTTCATGCTTTGCCAAATTACAAGGCCAAGATCAAGACGTAAGCTACATCAACGACGGTCTTCATCATTGCTACGTTTGTAATTCTATTTGCTTTTCAAAATTTTATTTGTCATCATCAAAAAGGGGAGATTGTTGGTCCAACATTGACTAGGATCTCCTTTATGTTTTAACGATGACAAATAAACGTTTGCAAACGTAAAATAACAAACGCTAGCCAAAATCCATAAAAAAGGATTTTGTGAATCTGGCGCACTGGGTACACGTCAGCGCGTGGCCAGCACGCCACTCGCGGTATCCGTTTTTACGGATTTAGTTTTGTCGGCTTTCCTCTTACCCGACACATGTGGAAACTTCCATAAAGGTATGTATATGATATCTGAGCATTTGAGAACACTCCAATTTAGATTTTGACTTAGAGAGGAGCAAAAAACAAATCCTCCCATTTTTCAACAAAACACCAATTTAAATCTTTAATCAAACGCCTCTAGCCAAGGCCAAAACTTCTTTCTAAACCTAGTATGAACTTACTTTTAACATACCATTAAACGAAAGTATTCATTTGACCTTAATCCGGATTTACATTGTTCCTAATCACGTAACGGGTTTTACTCTCTTATTGGTCAAACTAAGTCAAAGGTCACTTTGCGTGGATGCATCCTTTCCCGTTATGGGATATGCTTTACTTGAGATGCAAAGCACTTAGCTTGTTTGCATCAAGATGATTAGTGATCACATCTATTGTTGATTATCATGGATTAAAGTTCAAGTGACTAATTGATTTTGTGGTATTTAAAGGTTAATCATGCTTTGAGTTTTTCTTACCTCTTTACTTATAAATGATTTACAAACTCACACATGTATTCCTTACATGTCCTCCCACACATACAAGATGTTTTTACAAACTCCCACATTCCTTCATACACCACTTCCATACCATACTTCCACAACACATTTTTCCTTAATCATTTTTTAAACCTTTCTTACTCAACAAATGATTAAACACTCTTTCTACACAATCCTACAACACATCCTTCTTAATTATTTGTCAAACCATTCTTACCCAACAAATGATTATACCTTCCATAAACTCTAAACACTCCTTTCTCAAACCATCCTATAATCACATATGCCTACTCTTTTCTCTCTTATTGGCATTGTGATTATAAACCTAAATCAATTTTTTGATTTCACTCTAATCATCATCATCTTCATACTACTTCCTTCTAAGCCTTCACAAGATCAAACCTTCCTCACTTAAACATTCCCCATCTTATCCTCACATAGGACAATTCACATTCTCTTAGACCATTGTACCTTGTATACTTCTTGTCCCCTAACATTCCAACATAGGCTCCTCCAATCACATCAAAACATTCTCCACCATATATCTCCTATTCATCATCTTTCTCATTTGAATTTCACACATTCACACCCTCTTTCATCCTAACCTTTGATCATGCCATTTCATCAATCTAACTTACCTAATCACTCACTCTCTATCTCAAAGTGAAATTCAAATAACATACACACACTTCCATCTCTACCTTGATCATGCCACTTTACCTATCCGAACTACCTCATCACCATCTCATCTCTACTCTTCATTTTGAATATGATCAAGATGCCCCTTTCCATCCCATCAACATCACATCATGACAACTCATACACAACTCACTCTTATCCTCTCCTGTATTTCGTAGATGTGCTTAAACAATTTGAAATTCAAATTTCAAATCTTCCCTCATAACATCCACACTTCCTCTACAAGTTTAGAATATTCTTGGAATATTCCCTTATACCTAACCGTTGTAGTAGTAGTATAGGCAAGACTCGGGGGTTGTTATCGTTCTCTGGGGGAATAGGTTGGGAAGGCTTGATCA
>BQNB010039939.1:0-26834 GCA_026074375.1 Tanacetum coccineum
GACTTTAGGAAGTTCTTTTGGAACCTCAACTTTAGTGGGTCTACTAGAAAGAGTGGGTTCTAAAGAATTTATAGAATTGTAAGACCAAAAGGCTTGTTCAGTAGATAATTCAGTTTGTGGAACAAATTGTGTTTCAAAATCTTAAGAAAGTTGATTAAGAATAGCATAACTTGTTCCTTTAAAATTTAAAAAATTTAAAATCAACATTTTTAAAATTTTTATACCAAAAGTGTTACTAAGCCTATAGGGACAAGAAAAATGAAAACTTTAAGGTTTTTAAGCTGAAAATTTTAAAATCAAGATTTTGACCTTTATAAAGCTAACGAACCCAAATGACACAAAATAAGAGATTTTTGTATGAATCTAAGCACACACACCTATATCCAAAGATACTAGATTAAAACTACCTATGTAGATGATCTTTTAGTGTGGAATTTAAGCTTAGAAAACAAGAAAAAATAAAAAATAAAAAATAAATGGTATTAGAGGAAAACTACATGAAAACTTTAACAAACACAATATCTAAACACACCACTTCATGGATCTTGATACCAATTGAAGAACAATCGAGTTAACATACATGGAAATAAAAAGAGAGTTATTTTAGAGAGAGAATTGTTTGATGAATAGTTTAGAGAGAGAAAGAACATAAAAGAGAACTTGTATTATTAGTGTGAATAATGAACAACCAACCACCTCTCCAAGGCATGGAGAGGTGTATAAATACTTACATAGTGATGTGGGCTTGGGCCTTCATGGGTTTGTCTATGGGCTTTAGCTAACAAGCCTAGTAAGTTTCCAAAAATTGACTAAACGAGCTAACTACAATTATCTATAGAAGTGAGCGACACTTTCGTGTTCCTAACAATTAATAATAATAATTCTTATTAGAATATAATTATTATTAAATATTATTATGTAATTTCCAGATTATCATGGTGAACATATTTCCCCCTGATCATGTTAATGACTTACCCGAGGTCAAGCCGAACCAACCCGAGCCTGCCTTAGTCAAGGAGAATGAGGAACCGGAAGAAGAAGAAGAGTTTGAAGATGAAGAAGAGTTTAAGGAGGAAGAACCTCAAGAGGAAGAAGATGATATGGAAGTAGACATTGAGGAAGAAGACAATGAGCCAGAGCTGATATTTCCTTATGTTGAGGCGGATCCTCTTAATCCACCACTACCTGCTCCTGATTCAGAATCCAAAGATGTGGTTGAGGTTGAGGACATGGTAAAGCCCAAGGATGAGAATGTTCCTAATAGTGTCCATAAGGTAGGTGAGTTATCTACTGCTACTTTCCTTCGAGAAGATGGTGATAGTTTGTTGCCTAGTTTCATGAGGAGGGACATTAACTCTCTTTTTGGTTGGATTGCTTCTCTTACAAGACGAGTGTGTAGACGCGAGACAACGCATGCATTGGTCAAAAAGAAAGGGAAGGCAAAAGATAAGTATTATGGTAAGTTGATTGCGGATTTAGGTAATGAAGTGTGATGCAGTGTAGGATAAAGAGAGGCTGTATTAGAAGATATTATTAAAGACTTTGGTGATGCTGAAGAAAGAGCTGAGTGTAAGAAGTTGAAGAAAGAATTAGAAGAAGCAGGGTCAAGCAACACACTTCTTCGTATGCAAAAAGAACGAGTCAAGAGAGATCTCTATTGGACTGGAGTTCAAGCTTATGAGTTCTATCAGGAGATGATTCATAAGGGAGTTGTGTTCAAAGAAAGACCGAATGAGGCTATTGATGTTCCTGTCGCGGATGAGGAGAGTCCATCATCTGAGCCACGAGGATCCCCTCGTGACTCTTAGTAGTTTAGTCTCATTAGTAGTATCTTTATTGTGTAATCACTAAAGTAAATCCTTAGTTAGTAGACTTGATGCTATTGGTTGTAACGATTTGTATCATTTTGTGAAACAATGCAACTAAGTGTTAACTCTCTTGTGATGAATAATGAATGACTATATTTTGATTACTACTTGATGTTGTGTGACTGTTGTGTAATTGATTTGATTTCTACATGTTATGATTATATCATGGTAGGAATGCTCATCGAGGTTTTCTTTTGTGTGATGACGGAATCATGCCACCAAAATTGAGACCTTTGACTCAAGCTGCCATTGAGCGAATGATCACTTCAAGAGTTAATGAGGCTTTGGCTGCTGATCGAGCTAGGCGAGTTAATGCTAGCGGTGTTGGCGGATCAGGAGAAGTGGAGAGCCTACCGCGTGTGAGTGCACTTTTGCCGAGTTTATGAAGTGCAATTCTACTGTTTTTCATGGTATCGAAGGGGCTGTTAAGTTGCGAAGATAGTTTGAGAAGACTGAGATGGTTTTTAGAATCAGTGAATGTGCGAAAGGAAAGAAAGTTAAGTTTGTTGCCGCTACACTGCAAGGACATGCTTTGACTTAGTGGAGCACGAAGGTTGCAACCATAGGATTAGAGGCTGTTAACCAAAATCCCTAGACTGAAATGAAGCAAATGATGACTGCAGAGTTTTGTCCAGCTGAAGAAGTTCAAAGGATAGAGCACGAGTTATGGAATCAGAAGGTTAATGAGTATAACATTGTTGCATATACCCAGAGATTCAATGAATTGGCCTTGATGTGTCCATGAATGGTCAAGCCAAAAAGTGTGAAAGTTGATGCCTACATCAGAGGATTGTTTGAGAACATCAAGGGTGAGGTCACCTCTTTAAGGCCTACCAACCCGGATGAGGCAGTGCGTATGGAGCATAAGTTGATGGAGCAAAATATTCAAGCGAAGCATGAGAAGGCAATGGAAGGAAATAAAAGGAAGTGGGAGAACTTCCAAAGTGGGAATAGTAGTAGGGGAAACTACAATGATAACTCTCGCCATCAACAGAATAACCAAAAGCAAGGAAATACGCGAGCTATGACCACTGCTCTGAATGAGGGTAATGCGCCTGCTAGACTACCCTCGATGTGTAACCGTTGCTTTGTTCGTCATATTGGTCCTTGTACGATCCAATGCCATAACTGTGGAAAGGTAGGGCACAGGTCGAGGTATTGCAAGGAGAAGAATGTTGCCATTGGTGCAAATGCCCTACCCATTTGGACTTGTTGATTGTGGTGAACAGGGGCATACAAGGAACCACTACCCACAGAAGAACAAGCCATAAGGTGGAAACGCTAGTGGTCGAGCCTATGTGATTAAGGATGCTGACAAGGAGGGGCCGAATGTGGTTACGAGAACGTTTTTACTCAATAACCGCTATGCTTCTGTTTTGTTTGATTCGGGTTCCGATAAGAGTTTCATGAATACTAGATTTAATAATTAATAGATATCAACCCGGATAAACTAGATGTTATTTATGAAGTCGAGTGAGCTGATGGAAAAGTGGTTAGCACTAACACGGTGTTGAGAGGATGCACTCTAAATTTAGTAAACCATCTTTTAAAAATCGATCTCATGCCTATTAAACTTGGTACGTTTGATGTCATCATTGGGATGGATTGGTTAGCCGAGCATGATGCCGTCATCGTCTGTGGTAAGAAGGTTGTTCATATACCTTGTGGGAACAAGACGTTGATAGTCCAGGGTGACAAAGGTCCATCCCGACTAAAGGTCATATCTTGTATTAAGGTCCGTAAGTATATCGAGAGAGGCTGTTAGATGTTTGTAGCACAAGTGACTGAGAAGAAATCGAAGGAGAAACTCCTAGAAGATGTGCCAGTAATTCGTGACTTTTTTGAGGTGTTTCTTGATGATTTGTCGGGACTTCCACCACCTAGGCAAGTATAGTTCAGAATCGATTTGGTACACGGGGCTTCACCTGTTGCACGAGCATCGTATCGTCTGGCACCATATGAAATGAAAGAACTGTCGGTATGGCTACAAGAACTGTTGGAGAAAGGATTTATTCGCCTGAGTTCTTTGCCGTAGGGAGCTCCGGTGTTGTTTGTAAAGAAAACAGATGGATCCTTTTGGATGTGCATAGATTATCGTGAACTGAACAAGCTGACGATCAAGAACCGTTATCCTCTTCTGAGAATTGATGATTTGTTTGATCAACTTTAAGGTTCGAGCATGTACTCGAAAATTAATTTGCAATCACGATACCACCAGCTTCGCATTAATGAGGAGGACATTCCAATTATTGCATTTAGGACTCGGTATGGTCACTTTGAGTTCCAAGTGATGCCGTTTGGACTGACCAATGCACTTGTTGTGTTTATGGACTTAAATCGAGTATGCAAGCCATATCTTGATAAGTTTGTGATTGTGTTCATCGATGATATTTTGATATATTCCAAGGATAAAGAAGAGCATGGAGAACACCTGAAGATTATCTTGGAGCTACTTAAGAAGGAGCAACTGTATGCCATGTTTTCAAAGTATGATTTTTGGCTAGATTCAGTACAGTTTCTCAATCATGTAATTGACAATAAAGGTGTTCATGTAGATCCTGCCAAGATTGAGGCAATAAAGAATTGGGCTGCTCCAACGACACCAACGGAGGTAAGGCAATTTCTTGGATTGCCTGGTTACTATCAAAGGTTCATTGAAGGTTTTTCCCTGATTACCAAGCCTCTTACTAAGTTGACTTAAAAAGATAAGAAATATGAGTTGGGTAAAGAAGAAGAGGAAGCTTTTTAGACATTGAAGCAGAAATTGTATAGTGCACCTATCTTAGCATTTCCAGAAGGGATTGAAGATTTTGTAGTTTATTGTGTTACATCACTCAAAGGTTTTGGAGCCGTGTTGATGCAATGGGAAAAAGTTATAGCATATGCTTCTAGACAATTAAAGGTTCATGAAGAGAACTACATAACTCATGATTTAGAGTTGGGAGCCATTGTTTTTTCTCTTAGGTTGTGGAGACATTATTTATACGGGACAAAGTGTGTGGTTTTTACTGATCACAAAAGTCTCCAGCACATTCTCAATCAGAAGGAGCTTAACATGAGACAACGAAGATGGATTGAGCTTCTATGTGATTACGATTATGAAATTCGTTATCATCCTGGAAAAGCAAATGTAGTAGCTGACGCCTTAAGTCAGAAGGAAAGGATTAAGCCATTTTGTGTTCGAGCTTTGGTGATGATTGTTCATAACAATCTACCTAAGAAGATTCTTGACGCTCAGAAGGAGGCGATGAAAAGGAAGAATGTGAGGGCTGAAAAGTTAGAAAGGTTGATTAAGCAAATATTTGAGTTTCGCCCTGATGGGACTCGTTGTTTTGGAAAGCGTATTTGGTTGCCACAATTTGGTGGGCTGAGGGATTTAATTATGCATGAGTCGTATAAGTCCAAGTACTTTATAAATCCAAGATCTGACAAGATGTTTCAAGATTTGAAGTAGTTATATTGGTGGCCGAATATGAAGGCTGATATTGCCACCTATGTAAGCAAGTGTTTGACTTGTGCAAAAGTTAAAGACGAGCATCAAAGACCGTCTAGACTACTACAACAACCTAAAATTACCGTGTGGAAATAGGAAATGATCACTATGTATTTCGTTTCTGGGCTTCCGAGGACGCCGAGTGGGTATGATACGATTTGGGTCATTGTTGATCGACTGACCAAATCAGCTTATTTCCTACCAATGAAGAAGACGGATAGCATGGAGAAGCTTATGAAACTCTACCTGAAAGAAGTTGTGTGTAGGCATGGTGTTCCTATATCAATCATTTCGGATAGAGATAGCCATTTCACATCTAGATTTTGGAGATCGCTTCAGAAGGCGTTAGGGATAAATTTGGATATGAGTACCGTTTACCACCCTCAAACGGATGGTCAAAGTGAGAGAACTATACAAATGCTCGAAGATATGTTGCGTGCCTATGTTATTGACTTTGGAAGTAGTTGGGATCGACATCTTCCATTAGTCGAGTTATCTTACAATAATAGTTACCACGCAAATATCAAGGCCACGCCATTTGAGGCTTTGTATGGACGGAAATGTACATCGCCTGTCTTTTGGAGTGAGGTTGGAGATAGCCAACTCATTGGTTATGTTATCTAGTGAGATAGCCTAAAACAACGATCAGGAGGTCAGGGAGGATTAAAGAGAAATAAAGCCATATTATTGAATTGTAGAGAGAGAAAGGGAAGGGTGTGTGTTTCTAGAGAGAGTACGAGAAACACACACTTATAAGATGCTACATATTAAATCCTCACCCCTCCATGGAAGTATGGAGGGGGTATTTATAGGTCTTGACACAACTAGCTTATACAACTTGTCATTTCTAGTCCCTACGTGTCAAGCCTTTTATGAACTAATGTAATTCCGTATTAGTCAACATATTTTAAGGATAACAATCTTCCCCTAATATGTGGACATACGGAATTACTTACAATGTTCCTGACAAGTACAATTACAATAAAATAATGTCTTCCAAAGCGCTTCCAAAGCTGAAGATGTCTTCTGAGTTCTCCTGGACTTAAAACTTGTACTCCAGCTTGAATCTTCATTGTCTTTACTTGTTCTAGAAACATTGTAGTATGCATGAGTTGGATTAACTCCCCCCCTAATTCATGCAGCATGTCTTGAAAAGCTTTCTTTATAGACTCCTTTTTGACAAATTTTCTAAATCAGCTTCCCCCTAAACCAACATCCCTATCTTGAGCATATTCTGAAACTTTGATGTAGCTTCAACCATCTTCTATTTGTCATTAACATGCATAACATAATTTTTTAGAAGATAAACCACACCAGATTCTACTGCTACTTGTCATTAGGTCTTGGTGAATATTCATTCGGGGGTACATACGAGAAATCAGCAACAATTCTTCTCACGTATGTAGTATACTTCACAAACCATACTAAGTAAAGTAGTATATTCTACTTCCCCCTGGAAGTTAACATGGTAACATCAATGTCAACTAAGTCCCGGATGTACACATTCTCCCCCATGATGATTGTGAACTCTCGAAAGCATCATTGTCGTGTATGTCCAAATACTCGAGAAGTTCTTGTCTTAAGCACAAATATTGAAATCCAAACGAACCATTACCCTCTTATCTTTAGAAACTGTAGTAGGAGATGAAGCAAGAATCAAGAAAACTTGGTATAATCAAGGTCTTGTATATGAATGTCATTGAAGGACTTTGAAATTTTTTCTTAGACTGTGAAGTACCATTGTCTTAGAATGGGACAATAATATCCTATGAGAATTGTTGATTACATCTCAACCTTTATACTCTCTGGCTAACTTACCAACCTCGTATTCTGTCGGCTATTATTGTGATCACTTGGTGAAGTAAACCCGATATACCAAACTTGAAAATGAAGTAAAATCTCCCAAATTTGTTACTTAAGCTTGCACTGTTGTTGATTGAAGAACGGTGCAAGATTAAATCTATAAGTACCCTATACTCAACCAGAAAAATATAAGAAGTACAACACCTCTTGAAATTATCCACATCTGTATCAGCGTGTGACACTAAGCACTACAACGTAACTCCGTTAAGTGATAGCTATAACCCGTGAGCACTACAATGTAACTCCTTACATCAGGAAATAACTAGATAATCCAAGTCTTAATCATAAGTTGTATACGTTCAAACAAGTCATCAATCGATAGAGGGGGATTAGGGAAAAGAGTTAAGAAATAGAAAGAAGTCTCGATGATGAAATAAGTAGATGCCTTCGTGAAACCCACTTCAATCTCAAATAAGGGATAAAAAATCAACTTCGTGATCACTTGTCATTAAAATCTGAATCTTTTGCCATTTGTCATTTAAGTGAATCTTTAATGATCATTTTTTGCATTAAGTGTTGTGTTTGTTTTTTGGTGTTATGGAAGGTGTTTGGGTTTGGTTCTAGGTGATAAATAGGTTCCTTGATTAACCTTTTAGATTGGTTTATGAAGGAATGATTTGATCGGTTTGCATTGAACATTTTAGATCGGTGTTCGACTAGATCGGTTCTGACTAGTTCAGAGCTTGACTAGATCGGTTCTGACTAGTTTGGTTCTTGACTAGATCGGTTCTGACTAGTTCGGTTCTTAAAGGCTTGACTAGTTCGGCTCCTGACTAGTTCGGGTCTTGAAGGCTTGACTAGTTCGGCTCTTGACTAGTTTGGGTCTTAAAGTCTTGACTAGTTCGGCTCCTGACTAGTTCGGGTCTTGAAGGCTTGACTAGTTCGGCTCCTGGCTAGTTCAGGTCTTGAAGGCTTGACTAGTTCGGGTCTTGAAGGCTTGACTAGTTCTGTAACACCCCCAAAATGGGTCGCAGCGGAATAAGGATCCGGGGCGTGTTACTTCAAGATCAACAGCACAAGATATATATAAGAATGACACAAAAGTCATTTAGATTAATACATTGGATTTAAATAAAAGACATATTACAAAAGCTTATAGCTTTACTTGTTCTTTGTTTAATATTACAAAAGATGACATAGATTTCCCAAAACATGATGCACATAAATCTTTAACAGTGCAGTCCAAAACATAATCCAATGCATCCTTGGCACCTCGTGCCTATTGACCTCCTGAAAACATTGCTTAAAACATCAACAAAAATGTTGGTGAATTCATAGGTTTATGTATTTAAATTATGCAGGACCGCAAGATTTTCCCGTGATGTTACAACATATGCCAACAATCACAAAACCAGATTACTGTTGCACTAAGCTCATGACACTGAAGCTCAACCTATATTTGCTATTTTAGCAGTTATTTTGCCCGTACAGATGTTGTAACCCGCAACATCTAAGTCCGACTCATGGTCAATGTACGTTCGTTTGTCCCAGTGATAGCTAATCACCCAAACTGGGAGGTTTAATCTCCAATAGATCATTTATAAACATACGCCTTCAACATACAATACAATTAACAACTACATCTATGCAAATGACAAGTTCATGATATATGGGGCCCAGAGGGTTATCCTACTAGGCAAAACTCATAATCAATATATTTAAAACACGTTGCGTCCAAATTATAAAACAAAGCCTATTCTCACACTCCGAATATAATAAATCATTAAATACTGTAAAAGTGGTCTATGAACTCACCTTGAGTACAATCATTGTCCCAAAAATAATCACAGAATAAACAACGTCACGCAAGACGATAGATCAACCTATTTAAATTAAGGTCGTATAAAGTACTGAGAGTACTTTAATTAATAACATTGAATATAATCTATAGATTAGTTACATCGTACTATCGTTTCAGGCTATCATAAATAAATGAGTCATGACATGACGTACGAGGAGTAAGGAACACTTCAAATCGAAAATCCCAACAACTCGTCGAAACGCCATCCGAAGAGGCCTCATTATGAAACTCCCTATTATGAAAGCACTTGATAACCACTCAATATTCTGATATAGCATAATCACTACGACTAATCGTTTTAGTAAAATAATATTTAATAAAGTAAACGTTTTATAAATTATAACTTTTCGTAAAAGACCTAATTAGGTCTATACTCTCACTCTATCTCTCTCTAGCCCGTTTGCTTGCGTTCTTACGTCCCACAAATGTCTTCGTAGTAAGACGAGTGATCAAATGTAACATTTTCAAAGTTTTGATTTTCTGCGATGATAGTGTTTTTTACATTCACATCATCTAAATACTCTTTTTAGTTTTATATTAGTGTAAACTTTGAGTTAATCGATAACTTATTCGATCAAATCCCGATTTTAGTGATTCCCTTCGAGTACGTTCTTTGTTAGTAAAAATGTATTATATTATAGGAAGTTAATCCCGCTGATAGAATAGTACTTTGTTACTGTTCATTCAAGTTTATAAAATTACTTTTTAATAACTTTAATTATCGAAATGTCGTATTTACTTTCGTTATAGTTCCGTTTTTTAGCGATTCTTTCGAGTTCTCTGATCTCCGTAATTAAAGTTTCTATCATATAATTAGAAGGTTTTAAAAATGAAAGTTGCTGTAATGAATAGTAACTTTTATAAAAATAGTTTTATAAAAGTATTTATAGTCGTAAACTCGTAATTAACGTATCTTTTTCGTTATAAATCGGTTTTTCGAGTTTCTTATCATTTTGGAATCGTCATGAGGCGTATTATTTTTATATAAGGTCTAACCTACTGTATGAAATTCGGATTCAAACAGCCCCTAAGTATTTATATGTATAATTTTATAAAAACCTTGTTTTATGTATCATTTTCTTTAGTAGTTTATTAAGGAAACCCTAATAACTATTTTTAACACATGTGATACTTATAATAATGTCCAAGATCATCCATAGTCCTTATAAATTCATTGTAATAAGTTTAACAATTTACTTTCCATTATTTTCACATGTGAAGATTAAGAAACCTTATAAACCCTACAATACTTTACCTAAAACCATTTTATACTAAAAAAATCAAATTTTAAAATACTTTTACTTTCACTTCTTTATACCATGATATATATAGACCATATGACATAAGAATAAATGCATACATTCCTAAACATAAGTAAAAACTCATTTTACTATTAAAAAGTCCTTAGTGTGATTAAATAGCCATATTTAACATATAGACACAAAAAAATCACAGAAATAAAAGTATAAAGGACATTAAGCAAGACCTTAGAGATGAGTAAGAATGAATTTAAATTATAAGTTATAAACCTGTTTTTTTTAATTAAAAAAACCAAAGCGTTACAAGCTTATAAAGCCTAGATTAGGTTTGAAACCCAATCTTCCTTTTCTTCCTTAATCTTTGTAAATGATGAACCAATGCTTGCAAAACACCTTAGTAATCCTTAGGATTGGATCTCTACTCATCTACTGGTTGTATGGATTGTAGAAAAATTTTGTGTATGGTTTTGAATTATATGAGCTTATTTGCCGTAGGTTTTTAGAAGAGAAAGAGAGAAGAAAAGAGAATATTTTAAGTGAAGATTTTTTTGTAAAGTTTACCTCTGCATGTTGTGTATTTATAGTGAATATAATCTTACTCAACTAACCCGATGGTTACTTCCCTAACCCGTGGTTGAACAAAGTTAAGTAAGTTCAAAGTGGTTCATGTGTATAGATGTTTTGTTCCTTAGAATTTATTAAATATCAAGGATAGTATGGACAAGTGAAATAATTCTTGTTCCTATCCTCAAAATTTCGGCACATATACATGTATTGTTGATGTATTTGATTAGGGTTGTTAATGGGTATTGGTGTATGATCATGGGTATTCTTTTACGCAGTGCGAGATAATAGAGGAAGGTTTTGGTGCTGTGGGCGTGTAGTTGATCTGAATTCACATTGCCGTTGGGTGAGGTAACACTGAATTTAGTAATTGTGAGCGGGCGCTATTAACGATTCTTTCGAGTACAAGGGACTTACTTACGCCTATAGAACGAAAAAAAAATAGAAGATAAAGAAACAAAGTTAATTAATTTCCTTATATTAATCATATAACACTTGCTTGCATGTATACATATTAAATGTTAATGCCCGTTACATGAATGATCACTTTTTAGTTCCGCATTTTAACTTAACTTTACGGTTAAGCAGCAAACGCGTAAAACCCTAAAAATAAATTGTGAATTACATAATGTCATAAAATGACCTAAAACATGAGGTGTTATAGTCTCCCCCGGTTAGCTGAGCCTTGTCCTCAAGGCTTAAGACGCAGCACTTGACGACGGCCCGGTCTTTGAGAATAAATGTGGGTATTTTCTTTCGGAATTGATCTCGCATTCCATGTAAACCCTGGACCTCTCTGGAGTTCCTCGAAAGGGTACTAATGGATACGGATCCGCTTAAATCGTTGGAGGCACGATCTGTGATCCTCTATAAGGTTTCCCTCACAAACTAGCTTGCATGCAAAATGAAAGTCCGTCCGAACGAACGGCTAAGGTTTCGTCCGCCTGACTACTTCTTTAAGTTGCGGACACGTGAAATGTATTATGAACTCCTGCTCAGCTCCTCCGGATGCTCGAGCTTGGAATGCCAACGTCTCCAACCCTTTTTAATTACGCTTGAAAAAGTCCCACAAACTGGGATTTAATTTTCCCCCTTTTTGCCAAAACGTACAACCCCTTTCCAAGGCGAAACCTTGAGCATCACTTTATCTCCAACCTCAAACTCCATCGGCTTACGCTTTAAATCAGCGTAGCTCTTTTGCCTATCACGAGCGGCTTGCATCCTTTGCTTAACTTGAATGATTTTCTCAGTCGTCTCTTGTACTATCTCTGGACCGGTGAGTTGAACTTCTCCAACCTCAGCCCAACACAGCGAACGACATTTTCTACAGGGAAAGTGCCTCAAAGGTGCAGCCTTAATGCTAGCATGATAACTGTTATTGTATGAAAACTCGACTAATGGCAAATGTTTAACCCAACCATTTCCAAAGTCGATTACACAAGCTCTAAGCATATCTTCGAGAGTTTGAATGGTTCTCTCGCTTTGTCCGTCAGTTTGCGGATGATATGCCGTACTCATATCTAAACTTGTACCCAAAGCTTTCTGAAGTGACCTCCAGAAATTTGATGCGAACCTAGGGTCACGATCACAAATAATCGAGACCGGTATTCCATGCCTTGTTACTACTTCCTTTAGGTACACAATTCACGATAGTTTCAGCGAGCGAGGGTCATTTCCCATCATGGGTTATAAAGATTGACGATACTTTGTAAGACGGTCAACGATTACCCAAATGGTGTCATACCCTTGTGATGACTTAGGAAGCTTTGTGTGACAAAATCCATCGTGATATTGTCCCACTTCCATTGAGGTATCTCGGGTTGTACCAACAAACCCGATTGTCTCTGATGTTCGCAATACCTTGAGCAACAGGTACAAGCACTTGCTAAACATAGGTGCGATATAACTTTCATAGGGCCCACCAATATACTCTTTACGTCTTGATACATTTGCTCGGACCTGGATGGGATAGAATACTTCGATTTGTGGGACTCGTGCATATCCACAGTCCGCAAATCATCATAACAAGGTAACCAACTCCTGCCATTGAGGCATAGGGTTCCATCCGTACGAGGTTCCAACTTTTCCGTTCTAAGTGCCTCTGGATATTTAGCATTTTCAATCAGCATACCTCCAACATCCTCATTCTTGATGTTCTCTGGTTTCTGTGCTTCAGTCTGAGCATTCAAGATTTGCTTAGGAAGATCCAAGCTAATAGTCATGACTAAAAAATCACAAACCGAATGATTACTTTCAGGTGTTTGATTCTTTATGTTACCTAATAAATGATCATGATGATCTTGGTAAGCTCAAACCAAAAGCTGATGTAGGAATCCTTATCAGTTACTCTGAAAATTCACAAGGCTTTTGAATATATAATCGACGCACAAGGAAGATCATGGAGACGATTTTTGTTAAGTTTAACGAACTCATAGTGATGGCTTCTGAATGTAACAGTTTAGAACCCAATTCCAATAGGGTAAATTTTGAAGATCCATCAGCATAACAATCTCAAACACCATCAAAAGAAGATTTAGATGATTTATTTGGTCCAATGTATGATGAGTACTTTCGGGGGAGAACTCAAACTGTGTCTACATCTGATAATTTTGCTACATATGATACTCCTAATAATGATGACACACCTTAATCGACAACAATCATTGTTGATGAAGATTAAGCTCCTCGCATAGTATCCACTTCCAACGAACAAACAACTCCATAATCAAATGACATTGTTGGTGGACTATATCAAGAAGAAAATGCAGAATTGACGAGAACACATTCTTCAATCCGTTTTGTACTCCTGTTTCAAAAAAATCCGAGTCTTCCTCTCATAATGTGGATCCATCAAATATGCATACTTATCATCAATAGCATCCTTCGACAGACAAATAGACAAAAGCTCATCCTTTAAAATAAGTGATTGGTAACCCTTCATGATCGGTTATGACACGAAGTAGACTTGCTAATGATGTTGAAAGGTATATGTATGCACTCATAATGAGTACTATTAAACCAACAAACATTAAAGAGGCAATGTTAGATCATAGTTGGATAGAGGCGATGCAAGACGAACTCCATCAGTTTGAGAGATTAAAAGTTTGGGAATTAGTCGAAATACCCACTGGCAGAAATATTATTGGGGTTAAATGGCTATATAAGAACAAAACCGATGCTAAGAATATGGTTATTCGGAACAAAGTACATCTTGTAGCAAAAGGGTATTGTCAGGAAGAAGGGATATATTTTGAAGAGACATTTGCTCCCGTAGCTAGACTTGAAGCAATCCGAATGTTTGTGGCTTATGCAGCTCACAAACTTCACAATATATCAGATGGATGTCAAGACTGCATTTTTGAATGGTCCTCTTAAAGAAGAAGCTTACATAAGCCAACCAGACGGATTTGTAGACCCATACTTTCCCAATCATGTTTACAAACTTAAGAAAGCTCTATATGGTCTCAAACAAGCTCCATGAGTATGGTATGACAAACTATCATCTTTCCTGATCGCTAATCACATCACCAAAGGTATTGTATATCCGACTTTGTTCACTAGAAGAGTCGAGAGGACATTTTGCTTGTTCAAGTATATGTCGATGATATCATTTTTAGATCTACTAAACCACAATTTCTAAATAATTTGCAAAATTAATGAAAAATAACTTTGAGATGTTAATGATGGGTGAAACGAAGTTTTCCTTAGACTTTAAGTTCATCAATCTCCTCGAGGAATCTTCATAAGTCAGTCACAATACACTTTGGAACTTTTGAAAAAGCATGGTATTGATGGATGTGCCTTAATTGGTACTCCAATGGCCACTAGTCCAAAGCTAGATGCTAATTTAAAAGGAGTCCCTATTGATCAAATGAAATATCGTAGCATGATCAGGGGTCTTATGTATCTCACTTCTAGTATACCAGATATTGTCTTTGCTACCTTTCTATGTGCTAGATATCAAGCACGACCTATGGCTACTAACCTCAAAAAGGTTAAGTGGATCTTTCGCTACCTCAAAAGGACTTACAACATGGGTCTTTGGTATTTGAAGGATTTTGGATTTTAACTAACAGCGTATTCAGACGCAAACAATGCAGGTTGTCATGATGATTCTAAAAGCAGATCTGGTGGAATTCAATTTCTTGGTGATAAGTTGGTCAATTGTCATCCAAAAAGCAAGATTGTATCGCAATGTCAACCGCTAAAGCAGAATATGTGTCTTTCTTTGCGTGATGTGCTCAAGTCATATAGATGCGAACATAACTCACGGATTATGGCTTTTGTTTCGACAAACTTCTGATGTACTGCGACTCGAAAAGCGCCATTGCCATATCCTGCAACCCGGTACAACATTCTCGCACTAAGCACATCAATATCTGATACCATTTTTATCAAAGAGCATGTTGAGAAAGGGCCTGTTAAACTATAGTTTGTCAATACAGAATACCAATTAGCAAACTTGTTTACGAAAGCCCTTCCTAAAGAATGGTTTGAGTATCTTGTCCACAGAATTGGTATGCGATGTATGACTCAAACCGAGTTGGAGCGTCTAGCAAAGACATCTTCTTGATTCTAAATCATACATCAAACATGTAAATACATTTTCAAAAACAAATTACAAAATGAAAAAATGAAAACAACATAAATATTTTCTTTATATTTTGAAAAACATAAAACCAAATAAAAAATTTTAAAAAGAAAAATACAAAAATATAGTAAGTTATTTATAAAAACATCATGTCTCCTCTTACTTTCACAGATTCATGATCCATATATGTCTCAAAAATGTTCTTTGAATGTGTAAACTAGATCATGATCTGAGGGAGAGTTATTCATATGACAAAATTATTCGTAACCGGAAAAACATGAGTTTGTAATTTTTTATAGCAAACGAAATTGGGATTTTAGATATCATCATCCTTAGAATATCAGAATAATTGAAAAGGAATGAAAAATAATGACTTCTCAAATAAATTTTTGTTGCAAAAAGAATGTGGGGAGTTATGATTTTTTTTGTGATAAACCGGGCTTTGAAATAGAAAATAATTTTTTTTGAACTACCTCTGTAAAGGGATCTAACTCCAAGGGGGAGGTTTTTGATATATTTTGGATTTTAACAAAAACAAGAGTCAAGTTAAGGGGAATAAATGTGTCAACTGTCCAAACTTTCAGCGAGTCAACACGGGTCAATGCCGAATTCCTTTTGGGTATCAATTACCACAAATACCGAATTCAGTAATACTCTTTCCAAACATAAGTTTCGAATCCGGTAATTCTCTTTAGGACGAATTTGGTGTTTTTCCAAAACTATTTTAATCAAGAACAAACGTTTTTATCTGAATTTGTAAGTTCTTAATCGTTTATCATACCTTGTTGAATAACTGTTTGTATTGATTTTTGCTAATATGATTCGAATGCACGATTTTGGTTTTAGGGTTTCGGTAAAATTAGGGTTTTGAGTTAGAATGATTTAGAGTACGATTTCATGTGCGTTTGATAGAATTAATATCCCTGATTCATAATCTGTCATGCCATACTCCATATCAACTGATTTGAATCGATTGAATTGATTTCTTGTTGAGTATGATGAATTCGGTATAAAACTCCTGATGAACTCAGTCGTTTATACGTGATTTAGATATCGATTTTATTGCTTATGAGATTAAATGTTCCATTTGATTTGATCCTTATGAATCCGGTAGTTGATTTTGTTTTTGATTTCGATGCCTAACTGTTTGATTGTTATGAATTGGGTATTCATAAGTTTTGAATCCGGTAACTCAAGATGTGAATCCGGTAGTCAAATTTTTTAGGATTCAGTCGTCAAAGGATAGAATCCGGTGATCCGGAATTAACATTTTGACTTCGGTGTAGAACATACTAATAATTATTTTTGAATCCTGACCTTCAACGAAATAAACCGTAGATCCGGACATGAAAACAAACATCACTTCGGACCTTGTCCAATGATCAAAACATAACAATTCTTGGTAATGACATATATCATGTGTGCTCTAAAAAGTTAAAAAGTAGCTCTGCTAATTGGATTTATGGCGAAATGTTAAATGGGCTTCTTAGACATGTTATACGATTAATTAGATTAGAGCGGACGCGAAACATTACAATCTCTTAACATTAGTCTTAACGCTATGATAGCCTTCTTAGACATGTTATAGTTAGGCTTACAAATGTTAAATGGCTTGCTTGTTAAAATGATAAATATAGTTAACACAACGTGTTTCTATATCAAAAACCGTTGTTAGCAATCTATGTTGCATCCGTTCTAACAGTTTTGTTAGCAGCTTAGTAACCATCCAGTTTCGATATAAGAATACGTTGATATTGACTATCTTTTTCATCAAAAGTGTGACATGAACTTAATGGTTGTTAAATGAACTAAAATGTTTTAATGAGATTGAATTATTGTGAATTAATTTGTTCCATCTGTCAGTTATCATTTGAAAATTTCATGTTTCAAAAAGGTAAATCACAAGATTAAGTAAAAAGTTTTCATGAATTCAAAAACAAAAAGAATGTTTTTCAAGAAAATGATCAATATAGTTAAAATCAAGTATTTCTATATCAAAAAGAGTTTTGTTAGCGATCTAAGTTGCATCCAGTCTACGGTACTTGAAAGCGTTGTTAGCTTTTTCAGGTTGTATCCGTTTAAGAGTATTCGAAAATCGTTGTTAGTGGCTTAGTGACCATCGGTTTTATATATAAGAATATTTCGATCTCGTCTATATTCTTCATTTAAAAGTGCTATTTTTAAAACATCACAAGTGATTTTTGCAATTCTCAAACTCTAATTGTGTTGTCAAAATGATACTCTTTCAGAAAAAGCTTTCAAGGATATGAATAGTGATTCTTGAATTTCTCAACAGAGTGTCATTCAAAATCAAAGAATCTCTTCGTTATCATACCACAAAGCTTTTTGGTGAGAAAACTCAAATACAGAAAGAGAGAAAAAAGCATACGTGAAAAAGAAAATGAGAGTATGTTCAAAAAAGAAATGCACAAACATACAAAATAAATAAAAAGAATAAAGCGTACGTCATGTGCTCAAAAAAGCAAGAAAATGGCACATGAGAAAGAAAAAAGATCAAAAATATGTTCAAAAAGAAGCTCAAACATATAAAATAGACAGAGTGGAAAGAGACAAAAATGTTATATAAATGAATTCCTTATTCCTCTTAAACTAACACATTCTTGTTGTCACACAGATTTCATCATGTTTCATGCACAATCATCTTCACAACTACTCACTGCTGATCAACTTGTTCCTTTAGAATTCCAAATTCCAGTTGGAAAGTGTAATTCAAAGGCTGATCTCAACAAGATTCCATGCTTACAATCATGCAAGATAATTGGTGAAATTCTTAAGAGACATTCACTAAAGGGTGCTTTGACTTTATCTGCACTAGCACCAATCATCTACATGCAGCAATTTTGGCACTCGGTCAAAGTGGTAAAAGATTCAAAGGTGTAACACCCCCAAACTACGATACGCAACGGAATACAACATTGGGGTGCTACTTCACAATACACGCACACGAGTCCCAGTAAACATTCAAAGATACGTTTATAAAACATAATTTCATTTATTAGAAAAGAGTTACATAGGTCCCAATACCATTATAGAAATTATTTCTAAAAGTCACAACACGACTTGATTTCTAAAAGGCTTGGGTTGGGTGGCGGTCGGGGGTGGTGAGGGGGGGTGGGGGGGGTAGCATACCAAGTTCACAATACACGCACGACGAATCAACTAGAGATATAAAGAGCGTAGGTCCCAGAAATATTCATTCAAAGATACGTTTATAAAACAATAAGTTCATATTATTAGAAAAGATTACATAGGTCCCAATACCATATTAGAAATTATTTCTAAAAGTCAACACTACTTGATTTCTAAAACACTTGTTTTAGTTTAGACGCCTACTACTAGGTCTTCACCAGAGACGAACGACCTGATAATCCTCGGTGATCGTCTACATCCAGCCATCAATAGCAATTAACCTTAGATACATGCTTAAAAAAATCAAACAAAACGTTGAGTGAATTCATAAGAGTCTACAAATTAACACTAAACGCATATATTGGTTCCACCACCTAGAGGAACAGATCGACTATTCAATTCCTACATGGACCCGATGAGGCGAATTCATTCGTAGAGGTGCAAGTATATAAATATTAATTTCCACAGCATTGATACAGCCCGTGTAACCAAACTATAACACATTGCAACCCTATGGTTCAGAGGAGTGGTCGGATGGGGAGGGGGGGGGAGAAGATGATAGCCACTTATCCGATACACAACAATCAAGATGATACAACTGCTACCAAACTTTAGTAGTATCTATCATCTGCGCATCAATTTGTTCTGCTTTGTCGCTTTGTTACTCGAGTGAATAGAGAGAGCGCGAGCGAGGAGTCGAAGTATGGTGTGTAAGCGCGATCTTATCTGTGCTTAGAGATTGGGTGGAGTCTGAGAGCTGGTGCAGTCGCTTGTCAGGCTAACGTTATATCAATACATCTGCGCACATCGGACGAGGGGATTTTAAATATCATCTGGAGCGTGGGTTGGGATGGTAGGGGGGCGGGGGGGGGGGGGGGAAGAGCGGCGAAGCG
Organism: Tanacetum coccineum; assembly: GCA_026074375.1. Classification (NCBI taxonomy): domain Eukaryota; kingdom Viridiplantae; phylum Streptophyta; class Magnoliopsida; order Asterales; family Asteraceae; genus Tanacetum; species Tanacetum coccineum. The sequence goes on from BQNB010039939.1 coordinate 19,483, forward strand.
TGTGTTTTCTCATCTAAATTGAGTAGAGAGGCAGAGGACGTTATATTCATATCTTTTTGTGGCGAGAGGTTGGAGGGTGGGGGGGTTGTTGGTGAGAGCTGATGGCATTGGGAGATGAGGGAAAGGGTAAGGAGAGGGGGGAGGTTGGGTGATGATTTAGAGAGAGAGAGGTGAGAGGAGTGAATAAAAAGGGGGGAGGGGTGGTGGGGGGGGGGTTGGAGGGAGAGTGGAGGGAGAGAGAGGTTGTGGTGTGGGTTTATAGGGAGTAGTAGGGTGGGTGTGGAGTGACAGTGAGAGTGAGCGAGGAGAGAGAGGCGAGTGGTAAGACTGGAGGACACATGTGAGAAATTGTTTATATGGATCACTTATAGTGATAAGAAGGTGGTATTATAGGAGGGCATGAGAGGGTCAGATGTTTTGTAAGGATGTTGGATACATAAGAGGTACATTTTAGGCGGTTTTAGTGGGTGTGTATTGTGATGAGAGAGTATAGTGTTTTATTATACACTTAGACTGGACTGTGTTATATATATATATATAGTGGTAGTGTGTGAGAGTGTATTCTGATTAAGTGGAGGTTAGTTTGGTGATGGTTATGAGTTATGTTCTGTGATCTGTACGTAGGTATTGAAATTTGAGATTGGGTTTTTATAGTTGTATGGGTGGGGTGTTGTGTTGTGGTGTTTTTTGTCGTGGTTGGTTGGGGTGGGAATAAAAAATAAAAGCAACCTACAATAACTGATCTAATTTCTGAAGGCAATTATTATGCAAATCCTAATTTGAAGGCATGTTATTATGTCAAATAAAAAACCCTCCATAACTTCTTCCAATAACAACCACACAACCAAACCATCTCTTAATCTTACGACATTTCTACATCCAACTACCCTCCAAAACCACCAGATCGCCGCACGATCGCCGCACGACCACCATCACTATCGATTAGAATTTCCCTAACCACAGTTAGTTGCGACCGCCTGCTTCTTCCGGACGATCAATATGTGTTGAGTCCTTCCAGATCTCGCCATCTTGATTTGTTGTCGTGTGATGTTTTGTTTTTTGATACACACACAAATCACAGGTAATATTTATTTTTACTAGATCTGATGTCAATGAAACTAAGGCTAATATGAACAAAGCGAATTTGACCATCTTGATTGTTTGTGTAATGATTGATTGAATTGTTATGTAATTAAAATGTGTTTTATTTTCAACTAATCATTACAGTGGATAGTTAGACTAGTTATTTGCATTGTATTGAGTAAGCTAAGTATAGTGGTTAAATCATGCAGATATGTTTAAGAAGTTGTTTGTAAGTTTACTAGTAATTTGGTGTAGATAAGCATATTTCAAAAGTTAGCCGTAGATCGTAACACAAGACAGACTTGTGGTGCAGATAAGGTATTTATCTTCTAATATGAATGTTGAATAAGGTTACTGTGTATTGTTGTTCATTACCTACAAACTGAGCATGGGTTAACTAATTTGTTTATGCCCCTAATTAAAACATTGACCCACTTTTAGTTATTTGTTTTACATTAAATATATTGCAACCCTCAAGTTACTAATTAGTCATGTTTTACGCAACATAATAAACCATCAAGACGAGAAAGAATGAATATGCACATGTATTTTTGTGGGCAATATTTTTGTGTTGGAGTAAAAATTTAAAAGGTTTGTGGATATTCAGAGGATCACCTTTAAACATAATAGTTTATTAAAATAAATGTAAACAATGGTTAAAAATACATATGCACAAATGTGCATATGTGTTTTGTTTGTTGTTATTATTGAATAATTCGTTTATTAATTGTTTGTGGTTACAGGTACGAGTATGATGAGCGATGTGAAGAGTGCACATGTGTTTTGTACATAACATCTAGCAGGAACATATTCAATTAATTAAATTTGTTGATGCGTTATTATTTTATATGCACTTGTGTACGTCGTGAATACCATATGTATCTATACACAATCTTGCACATGTATTTTTGTTTCATGCCAATGTATATAATTATTGAATCCTTTTAATTATTTTGTTTAGAATTTCAAAACTTGTAATGTTAAACATTATAATATAAAGAACATAAGTAAATGTGTTTGACTCAAATCAATAACGTCACTATATATTTCCATGCTCATGCACATATGCAAATGTAAATACCATTTAAATATGTATATTTTTAATGATAAAACACAGTTATAAAAATCAAAAGGTATGCTACGATACGCATACCTGATTAAAAGAATCAAATATATTCATCTTTTTTATATATAACTTTTACTATTTAAAACTAAAAGAATTTTTTAATTTCGTACAAAACAAATATAAATCTATATAATAAATTAATTATAAGACTTTGTGAATTGATGAAATATTCGAACGGAAATGTAGGACTGGAAATTGTTAGACATGTAGGACGGTAGAAAAAATGAGGATCCAGTTGTGCCATTTTTAAAGTGGAAATATTAAGTATTAAAAGGTAAATACTTACAAAACCGGCTATTCTGCATCAAATGACAGTTCATTAGGTATTATAAGAGTAAAAAATCGGATCTCGCATTACTGTACCTTTCATTTGATTCTGAAAGACAAAGCCACCCTCAGTATGATTATCTTAATACTATACTAATAATAAAACAATAGTATTATATATATCTTTTATTAAAATTTCATGGGTATGGTTATTGTGGAAAGGGAGTTTAGGTAAAAAGGATAAGAAGTGATCCTAACCAGGGTATTATTAATGAGTGGCTACGATCTAGTCAGGCAGTGTTTAACGAAACTTGACAATGACAAGGGTGTATAAAGTCATCCTTTTGTGATAATCAGATACTCCATTGAGCATTAATTCAATGTTCTGTCAATAAATCTGGACTCTTAAATGAATCCGTTTTTATTCTGACATTAAACAAAAAATATTGATGACATTTTTAAGGATAGAGAGATAAGAGACATGCCTTGACATTTTGTATCTAACTTGAAGTACAAATATAATTAAATTTGATTATAGGCTTTGTTGTGTCAACAACTTTAGTGTTTCACTTGAAATTGTATCATGGAAACAAATGTGTCAAAATAAAAGTGTGTCAAGAACTTATGTGTCACTTGAAAAATTAAAATATAAAAACTAAGTGTGTTATGACTAATTGTGGTGCAAGTGTCCTAACAAAAGTATCATGAATTATAGAGTGTAAAAAACTAATGGATTTCGTGTTTATTATATTGTATAATGGAAACTATCTTGCTAATCTTGGAAAAACAGCACGTTAATTGTATAATAAAAATGTAAAACAAAAGGTTTTATTATAGTATGGTACTATTTATTAAAGATTAAATAAATGTACATCAAAATAATTATAATATAAATTAAGACTCTCCCCTCAGTTAAAAATTATTGTCACCGACAAAAACAATCACACTGTTTAGAAAGTGTATATATTACTGCCATTCTCTCTCTCTTACTTTGAATCTTTAGCCTTCGCAGTCTCGAATTCGAGTAATACCCAAAGTTCTCCCAAATAGCTAATCTTAACCACATCAAAACCATCATTACAAAGCGCCTTCTTAAGATTGACTTAATGAAAGAGATCATGGCCTACTTATGATGGGTATTGATTTATAAGTTTTATAGTTGTTTCAAAATTTGTAAAGTATTCAATATTTTTTTAATAATGCAGAAACGATTACGATTCACATATTCTTTGATTTTTCAATTTATGATATATTTATCACTATGCCACTCATTTACAACTGTTTTGGTTGTTTTAGTAAGGCCGAAGGAACAACCCTTTGAATAGTTCAATTTTAAAAATGTTTTTTTTAACAATTTTTAGTTTCCCAAGTTCATTCAGCATTAACCAAAGGTGTTGTACTGTTTTTGTTATTACGGAGGAAATATGGTTTGTTAGGAACAGAGACGAAGCCAGGAATTTGTATTAAGGGGGGCCCAAATTTTTTTCGACATACAAGCTCAATGATATTTTTCCGATAGTGACCTACAATTACTCGATTAGTTGAAAAAATGAGCAAATTAGGCAAATGCTGACGTAAATAGTAGTGGAATAAAATGAATAAAAAGAACAAAAGAAATACCACTCATGCTATTTTATTTTATTTTCAACATGTGCCGCTTCTCTGTTCTTTCCAACCCCACGTGAGTGTCGTCTCATGGATTTCGGTGGCCCCGTGCCATCACCATAAAGAGGCCTTTAAACACACTCACAAAATACACATCTAATAATAGTGCGTGAACTAATTAAACTCAAGCTTCATGTTGTGTGTATATATAATAGAAGTGCATTGAATTTTGTGACCCTCGTCAAGTGGTGACCCTGTGCAGTGGCACCGCTTGCACTCCCCTAAAGACGGCCCTGCACGTGACTAAAACAATTTTGTATAATAAAATATATATCTCGGTCTTCTTCAATTCTACCATCTTCCTCATTTCAGAAAGCGGATACTTTCAGCCTTTCAGGTGCAGATTTTGAAAAAACCTAAAAAATCTAAAACTTTTACACTACAACTTGTTCGGGTCGTCGGTACTATATTTTGTTTTAAGATTAAAAACAAAACGAATTCTTTGATATTAGATAAATTTGACTGGTAATGATAACAATATGGTTTGATGCCATAACACTGCACATAAAGCTTGTAACAAAATTATTTTTGGCAACAGTTTAAGTGAATTTTTGTTTTTGAACGAATTAAAATAGTTAGATTGGTCAAATAAAACAAGATACAAAAATACACTAACAAGAGAAAAAGAAAAAGAGGTACAAACTATATTTTTACTCTATAGCCTATTGACTAAACCTACGTGTCACTTTCCAAACCACATATGAGTTCACTAGAGACAAAAGTGTGGTATACCTCTAAAACAACAAAAACTACATCTTCTTCATTAACAGTTTCCTGCAACAATTTTCGACCGATCATTCAAGTAGGAAGTTTATTTCTTTAGTTTTCTTTCTTTCTCTTTTCAATTAGATCCAAGGTGGTTCCTGATTAGTTTCCAAGGTAGTTCCTAAATTTATCCTCTATATCGCTTCTAAATAAACTTGGTGTCCAAGGCGGCTCCGCCTCTGGCTACAAGGTGGGGGTGGCCGTCCAGTTATTGGGGGCCGAGCACCCTCCAGCCCCCTATTGGCTCCGTCGGTGTATATAATACTCGAGTATCATCATGTTATAGCGTCCTGGTTATGTCACCTCCGTCAACACATTGAACGTGTCAAATTTTGTTAATGGTTATACGTTAATATCATAAAACTTAAATGGGTGTTTGATAGCCACTTAATAGAAAAATTAAGCATGCAAATACTAATCGGTCAGTGACATAGTTGTTTGGTACGGAGAAAATGAACGCTGATTGGTTTAATTTCATTATGAATGGGCCGGCCTCAAATGGGTAGTCCTCCCATTCAGTGCGTAAATATTGATACATTCACATTTTTTTTGTTGCACTTTGCTACCCGGCTACCCCTTCAATAAGATAATAGTAATGAGTTCTACCTATTTACCTTGTAATACAAATGACTATTGGTCAAATAAACACAAAAAAAGATATTATTATATAAATATAATTTTCGTACCTCTTTTATATAATTTTATTATGCTTCATTCTAGTAGAGTATTGTAATCAATGTTTTGAAACTCGGTTCGACCTGACAGGTTCAACCGGTTTCGGTCGAAAAAACAGGTCATATTAAACCGGATTTCATATTTTCGAAACCCGGTTAGACCCGTCGGGTTTGGAGTGACCCGGGTCAACCCGGTTCACGAGACTGGCCGGGTTTCGGATTTTTCGTTTTTTTTAATAAATAAACCATGTTAATTGTATATATTTGCAACGTAATTTTATTTTTACATGTTATATTTGTTAATAAATAGTCTTTATGCTTAATATATGGAATATTTTATGATTTATATACATACTTTTTTTCTAATTATTGCAAATATATATTTTTTTTGTTTTGGAAAACCGGGTTGACCCGGCGGTCCAACCGGTAACCCGGTGACTGGACCGGGTCGATTCAAAACTCGGTTTTCAAAACATTGACTATAATAAGCCTTATTTAAATTGAATTATAACATTAACCAAATTACTTATTCTATTTCTTACTAAATCACACAAAAAGTCACATTGGTAATTTTCTTTGATGATTCTAAAAAACAATCGTTTTCATTCAGAATCATAATCACTCAGCAAAACTAAATCCTTCAGTATCGTTAAATCATTCAGTGCTAAATCATATTTTTGTATCCTTAGTTTTGTTAGGTCACACGTAGCTAGTGATTATTCCGAATGATACATAATTCTTTTCCGAAGTTATCAGATTTCATGAAAGCAGTCTTTCTACTTTTGGGTTTCTCATAAAGTAAGAGTCTTGTCAAGGGTGATAGGAGTTTTCTCCCGCGTGCGTAAAGGGAAGGGTGCCATTGCCTTCTGGGCTGGACCCAACCTGGTTGTGTGGGCTCGCTACGCCTTCTAGGCTAGGGGCCATGTAGCCACAAATTGCCGTTAAAAAAAAGAGTATGATATAATCTAGATTTCACTTTCTCACGCTTCACTTATCTTATATATATAAAGATTGAATACAAAAATTTAATGTGGAGGCTTTAAGTTTTGTAACCAAAGCTTTGAGAATTGTACAAATACATGTGAGTTAATAGCATCATCGATGGTTAAGTACGGGTGGAATACGAAGAGTACATGAAAAGTTATGAGAGTTACAAGTATACAAACAATCGACTCATTAAGTAGTTTCATTTTGCAAGTAATTAAACGAGACCCTTCATATCTTTATGGAAGGTTACATACTACATATTGTGTGTATAAATAATTTACTTTTGAACGAGATTGTTGTGATGAGAAACAATGAGTTTATTTGCAAAGATGATGATGATGAGATTATCTGATGATATGTAGATTAAAATATGCAATGGGAAGATATTTCAAGTCGTTGCATCAACAAAGGGATTTTACATCTTGGGAAAACAGTTTCTTCAAAGCCATTCCTTGGTGGATCTTCTCCAACAGCTTAGCCAAGCTTTTGCGAATGTCAGTAAACTATTTCTTATTAGTTTTTCGTGCTTATTGTCATGCCATTTTAGTCATTAAGGCTAAAGGTAGTGGCTGTGAGGGTGCCCGGTGAGGTGGGGCCTCACACGCCAAAACACTTCAACATATTCACTCGCCACCAAGAAGAAAAAAAAGAAGGCAAGGTGAGCCATTTACATTTCGTGAACCGTGCAAAGTATTGGGCCCTCAAAATTGACCGTTTCATTTAATTAAAAAAAAATTCAAACTATTCCCATTTTACCAATATAAATACCCACTTATTCTCACCTT
>BQNB010039939.1:27413-47744 GCA_026074375.1 Tanacetum coccineum
ATTTTGTATTGTGATGTAGTAGGTGTTGAGTTATCATGTATAAGGATGAATTAAGCTAAGCATATGTCGCGTTTCATGCGTAAAACTGTTTGTATGGTTGATTATATGTCTGATGCACTTGATTTTTAACTATGATGCAATAGGTGTTTATTTGTCTCGTAGAAGGATAAATTAGGCTAGTCGTAGGTTGCATTATGTGCGTAAATGTGTTGGTATGCTTTGTCGTATGTGCAATGCACTTGATATTTAACTATGATGCAGTAGGTTCTTAGTTGTCTTATATAATGATGCATTAGGTTAAAAGTAGATTGTGTTATGTGTGAAAATTTGTGTGTATGCCTAGATGTTTATGAGATGCACTTGATATTAAACTGTGATGCAATAGGTTCTCAGTTGTCCTGTATAATGATGCAGTAGGTTAATAGTAGATTGTGTTATGTGTGAAATGTGTTTGTATGCCTAGATGTTTGTGAGATGCACTTGATTTTGAGATGTGATACAATAGGTTCTCAATTGTATGTTTGTATGCTTGATGCAGTTTGTGTATTGAAGTGATGTCGTAGGTACTTATTATGGGCGTATAAGGTTTAGATTAGTTTTTTGGCGCACGAGTAGTTTGTATTTGGGCAATAAAGTGTTGTTTTTGTTGTATGTATTCTCATGATTGATGCAGTTGATGTATTAAAACTGTGCAGTAAGTACCTGGTATGTTTTATTATGTGCCGGAAAATATGTGTTTGTTTTTGTTTTGGTTGACCTACAAAAATACCACAATCCACATACCACATTTCACAATAAATGATGCATGAGAGAGTTTTAAATGTGATGCAGTAGCTACTTCAGTTGTGCTTCAAGGAAGTGAATCAAATTAACGTATAGGTAACAATTATCTGCCAATATATGTTTTAGCTTGGTTGGTTATATGAACGGATAGCACTTTGGTTTGAACTGTGATGCCAGTTGTGATGATAAGGATGAATTAGGCTAAGCGATAGGTACTTTTTGGCGGAAAATGGTTTTATATGTCTTGTTTATTTGTTTGATGCACTTAATTTTAAACTCGTGATGCGGTCTTGCAACTAACTTACTGAGTTATTAGCGCTTAATAAGGCTACACCTAGGTTGTATATTTTTTGTACAACAAATGTGTTTATCTTTGTGGTTTTATGGATGATGGATCACATGATACTTGGCCAGTACTGTGCGGGTGGTCTTCATCAAGTTATATGAGACATTGGTTTGATAGAGTATCTATTAGGAGTGTTTGGATTGACTTATTGGTATATTTTTTATTCTAATTCGTTTTTGTTTTGACAACCCCCCACACCCCAACTCTAAAACCCACCCCCCAACCCTCACCCCCACCAACCACCACCCCCCCACCCAAACCCCAAACCCCATACCAAAAACCATCTTCAACACAACAACACCCCAAAAACCAAACCCCCAAAAATCACTCACTCATAGGCGCTATCTCTGCAACAATGTTATTAGTATCTTATTATTTGTGGTGTCCTGCTCGTCGGTGTTTGTTATTTCTGAGCTAGCGATCTATTGTACTATCTTTGGATTTATGATTACGGGATTCTATATTTGTTCTCTTCTCGGGTCGTATATCTGCAAGTATTATTAGAGGGATGATTGTTTGGTACTTATAGATGCATATATTCAGGGTGTTTGTTTAAAAGTTTATGCAGTTGCTATTGGTGGTCTGCTATTTATTCTTCTACGATTTGGGTCGTCTAGTGTCCTTTGTTTTATGGTTATATCAGCAAATGGGTTAACTGATTTTGTTTCGATACCTTTGTGGTTTCGTTGAAAGTCTGCATTAGTTTTCTTCCTTGGTGTGGGTTATGGTGCTGCAAGGAATTTCTTACCATGTGGTGGTGTTTTGAGCTTCTTATGGCTATTATCAGGCTTTCTTCACTGTGTGTCATGTACATGAAGACTGGCCTATCATTTCGCACCAATGGCTATTTTACTTCTGGTGATGTTTAGCGGTGTCACATACGATCCAATCAGCAGACCCGATGTTATGGGTCACACAATTGGCTCCAGAACAACTCATTGTCTTCTGGCAAAACCTTTATGTACGTTATAACTTGTTGTGGATCCGTAAAATATCAGTACTTATTGCATCTATTATGTTCAGCTTCTTGTTTCTGTTGCTTACCAAATTTGTTCAAGGTCTCACCAAAATCTAGTATCTTCAGAATGCATTTCCATTCTTAAGACGAGTATCAGACTGGAGTTATATTAACCTAATCAGTGGGTATCTACCAAGTTTGGTGTTGACGGTGTTCCTAATGGTAGTTCCACCACTGATGATGCTATTTTCAACATTGGAGTGAGTTGTGTCTCGTAGTACGAGGAAAATGAGTGCGTGTGTCAAAGTTTTAATCTTCATGTTTTGGAACGTTTACTTCTCAAATATTCTTTCCGGGTCATGGATAATTTTTATATATTAATCTTATAATAGTAATAATACAAATAATGATAATGAGTTAATAATGGCAACGTACAACAGGCATCCTTCTTTATGACGTATGTGATGACATCAGGGTGGTCAGGGCTGTCATTTGAACTGTTGCAGCCGGTTGGGCTCATTAGGAATTGGCTGTTTAAATGTGTTCTGATGAAGGAAGAAGATTTTGTTCGTCCAGTTACCTTCTCATACCACACAGAGGTTACGAGGGTCCTTTTATTTGGACTCCTTGGTTTCACCTTCTGCATTTTGGCACCCTTGATTTTGCCTATCTTGTTAGTCTACTTTTGCTTCGCTTTCCTTGTATACTGAAATCAAGTTAATAAATCAATTGCTAGCTCTCTTAACATTATTATTGCTTACCTGCATACCACCTAACTGATAATGCTAATAATAATCTTCGATTGCAGTTCATGAATGTTTATTTCGTAAAATACCAAATAGACGGAAGTTATTGGCCTCTTGCACATAATGCCACAATCTTCGCTTTGATACTGACACAAGTTGTAGCTGGAATACTGTTTGGAATGAAAAAGACAAAAGACAAGCACGCTTCAACCTCTCAACTATCCCATTGATCATCTGCACCGCCCTTTTCAACGTATTCTGCAAGAACAGATTTCTACCACTTTTCAAAAACCGAGCTGCACAAGTAACTAGTCTAGTTAACTATTCTTAATTTCATTACTCTGAGAGCATACGATGTGATCTCAGAAGCGGTTTATCTTTGAATTTGTTTTGCAATAGTTATTTGGAGGTTGTTGACATTTGTTGCTTTTCTATTTAATTCTGCGCTTATTATGATAATACGGACTTGGTTTAGTGTGTGTTGGAATCTCTGAGATGTGCTATGGTTCAGTGTAATAGAGTTTTGTTCAATTGGTTACAAGGATGCACCGGGGTCTGTTTCATTTTTCTTGAGCTCATTTTGTATCAGTGTTGGGTCAGTCAGTTACAAGGTTGTACCAGGTTCTGGTTTGGTCTTGTTGTTTGGTTTACTGGCCCACATTTGGAATTGAAGGAGGTTTGCATTTTATTTCAGTTTCACATTCGTATTTTGACTTATAATTTCAGAATATGTAGGATGACTTTGAGGTTTATGAATTTTGGTTACTGCATTTGTTTTCTCCTTTGGTTGAATATCTGCATGTATTCAGGTATTTGGATATGGACGGGCTGATTAGTTCTTATCTATGCAATTATTCTGGGTGTTTGGATAACAGTTTATGCAGGCTCTATTGGTGCAAATTGGGTGGTCAGTTTTGGTTTTTGGTGGGTTTTAATCAGATGGGTCATTGTATTCTAGTGGGTCAATGTATTCTGATGTTGGATATAGAGTACTTCTTGCATCTCTTTGGCATCCCTCAACATGGGTGTCTTGTTGGAGCTGCAATATTGGTTGCTGCATTTTTTCGTGTGATACAACTGTTGTTTGGATGATCAGTTGGATGGGGATTGGTTTAGATTGGATGACTAACAAGCCAGAGGATGGCAATTTGGTATGGGGTCTACTTCTATCTAAGTTTAAAAAGGTAATGAAAGAGGGGCATATTTTAGCTTGGATTTGGGTTTTCTCCCATTATCATGATTGTTTTTCCTCTTGTTTTGTAGTTTCCTAATTGTTGGTTTACTGATCATTCCACAGGCACTTGTTATATTGGCTTGATGTATGTCATGTTTAGGAAGCCTTTCTTGATTTATCTTCAATTTATACGAGATGGAGGAATTTTGCACTATGTTACTTCTTGACCTTGATGGAAATCCCTATGTGAGTTGCACTCTTTTTCCCTCTCTGGGTTTCTTCCCATGTAGTTTTTTTGGAAGAGTTTTTTAAGGAGTCATTCTCTTGGGGTTGTCCATTGTCACTCTTTCAAGGAGATTTGGAGCTGTTGGGATATGCTTAGTCTGTTTTGAATTTTCTTGCTGCTATTTAATGATGTTGAGTAGAAACCTTGTTCTTGGTATTTATATTTGGGATATTAGTTCTTATTTTATATTAGTTGTAGTCATTAGGGGCATTTTGTATTAGAATGGGTTTGTCCGTTTCCTAATTTTTGTTCTTAGGCAAGGATTGGGTTGATTAGGGGTTTGTCCTAATCAAGTTTTTTCTTGGCCTTTTTTTTGTAAATACTTAATTTTATTCAATTTATTTTACCCTTTCCAAAAAAGGAATTTTGTTAATGCATTACAGCATCTCACTTACAAAACAACTGCTAAAAGTTAGTACATCTCAGTTAAATTTCTATTTTATGAGTGAATTACAGTTAAAAAGTTGGTAAATCTCAATTAAAAGTTACCGCATCGCAATGTATTTTGTTAGTGCATTACAGTTTAAAAAGTTAGTACATCTCAGTTATAAAGTTATTGCAGCACAATATATTTTGTTAGTGCATTGCAATTAAAAAAGGCTAGTATATCTCAGTTAAAATTTTATTTTGTGAGTGAATTATAGTTAAAAAAGTTAATGCATCTCAGATAAAAAGTTACCGCATCACAATGTATTTTGTTAGTGCATTACATTTAAAAAAAGTTAGTACATCTCAGTTATAAAAGTTACTGCATCACGATGTATTTTGTTAATGCATTACACATTTACACTGTGATGCAATTAAATATATACAATTTAATGCAGTAAAATTTGCACTGTGATGTAGTAAACTATACAATTTGCTGTAGTAAAAATTACAATTTGGCAGTAAAATATACAATTTAATGTAGTAAATTTTACACTGTGATGCAGTAAAATATACAATTTAATGCAAAAAAATTATAATGTGATATAGTAAAATATACAATTTAATGCAGTAAAATTTACACTGTGATGCAGTAAAATATACAATTTACTGCAGTAAAATTTACAATTTGATGCAGTAAAATATTTACAATTTAATGCAGTAAAATTTACACTGTGATCGCATTAAAATTTACACTGTGATGCATTAAAATTTACAATGTGTTGCGGTATTTAGTACCAAAATTAGATAATAAATTTATTTAAATATTTTGTTTATAAAGGTAAAATGTATTAAATAAAATGAAAGTTATTTACAAGAAAATAGACCAAGAAAGGTACTAATTAGGACAACCCCCTAAAAAGACCAAACTTGTCTAGAAATAAAAGTGGAGAGTGACAAGCCCACTCCAATACAAAATGACCAATAACCAAACTACTAATAACAAAAACTACAATGACAAAATAGGAATTAACATACAAACTAATAATATCAACGACTAAGACTATATACTCAACACTATCCATAAGCAAAATGAAGATCTCAATCATTTGTGGATCTTGTTGCTTGGGTTTTTTGGATGTTGGCAATGTATGTTTACAGTCCTGGAGTCATGGCTTCCGTTCTCTCAGCATACACCACATGTCCTAGAGTCATGGCTTCAATTCTCTCCACATACACCACATGTCATTCTCTTGGAAAATTCTTCAGCATATACTTAGGCTATTGGCTTTATCCTTTAAAAAAACATCATAGATCTAGAACTTCATTATGTACCGAATCTGATGCACCAACGCTTCTAGAAAAGCAATTTTTGATGGTTTGTTGTTCTTTAACCATCGTTTGTGAACAAAGAATTTGTGACGACATAAAAGCCCATGCGACTTGTATCGATTACAACTACATTGAACCTTCATATCAAACTTAAATCACTCGAACAGTTTCAACATCTGTAAATTGAACGCATAAAATGTTAAGAAACTATAGCATCCATTGCATCATAGTCTTAAATCTAATGCATCATAGTGTAATATTACACCATGATGAACTTTACAAGAGTTGTGCAATTACATATAGGCCCTGCTGACCGGACACAAATATCCCATCTTGGTTTTATACCTTTGTGTTGTGATGCATCGGTTTTCATAAGTCAGTCACGTAATCTTGAAGAGGTTAATGATGCTGAAGCATTCTATTTTTCTTTTTCTCAACAACCGGAGTCTCTTGTTCCTTTAATTTACCAAGCATTTCAAGTCCTGATTCAGATAACCGTCTCTGGATCTTTTCTCCACTGAAACTATTTGATTCCCGTTCTGCAAATGCCAATAAGCCTGATTCGGATGATCTCCCGGTTTTCTTGGTGACTACCCATTCGTATGCACATCCAAGCTGGAATAAGCCCGAGATCATTTCATTGAATTTCGTTACCGACATTGTGTTCTCAAATAGTAAGTATGGCATTAAGAATGGGAATGATTTTAGTGATGGGAGAATGTTTAAGATTGACATGGTAACTGGCACATAATAGATTACCCAAATTGGTAATTCAGCTTATGGTATGAACATTGTTAATGGAAAAATTACGCAGAATAGAGTGAATGAGTAAAAGGGTAGGATCATTTTCCGTAAAAGAAAAAACAAGAAGATCAAGTTTGCCTTTTTCCACTTTGATATCTGCAAAACAACCAAAGTTTTACCTAGTAAGTTTAACTGACATATTAAATTCAAATTGATTATATCAGTGATAATATAAATTTTCCATCAAAGTGACTTAGAAGGTTATATGCATTACTAGTTATGATTTTATAACCCATTTGACCAGTTGCTTATAGTTTTTTTCTTCTTTTTTTACCCGTTTGACCCATTAGAGAGAATATAACACAGATCAACCCATTCATAAGTAAACGGATAAAAATCGTCATGTATATAGCTTATCACAGATTCACATTTCAAGTTATAAAGAGAACAATTAAATGAAACAAACCTTAGAAGAAAGGATAGCGGGGAGGCAAAGACGAAAGAGTTGCATGGGGCCTGAATGCCATCGATGTTGTTGTTTCTTATAAGCTTCATACGACTCGGGCAATTCAAAAAGAACTTTAACATCATTAAGATAGATGAATTTCCACCCGTTTAAATGTGCTATAACAACAATGTCCATATCTTCAACTGTAGTTCTTTCAAGCCAACCACCTGAATATTCCAAAGCTTTGATTCTCCAAACACCAGCAGTGCCATTGAACCTAAAGAAATTAAGAAAGTGACCGTTGACTTGTTGTTCGACTTCAAAATGGAAGAAAAAGTTGATGTTTTGTAGCCTTGTGAGAAAATTTTCTTCCTTGTTAACAAATGACCACCTAGCTTGAATAAGTGCCAAGTCTGGTTGCCTTTGAAATCACCAAAAAAAAATACAGATTATTAGTATGACAAGGGGTGTTTAGATGTAGGTGTCTGAAAATGATTTTAAGACAAGAATCAGTTCATTTTATGAGCATAATCTATAATGGCAACTTATTATATGTTTATGTACATCATTTTGATCCAACTACTATTGTGCATTAAACACCAAATAATGGAAAAGAGGTTTGTTTCTGTTACTGGAAAAAAAGAAATGACTTTTAGGTAATGCATCAAAATGTTATCTACTGCATCACAACGGTATAAAACTGTTGCGTCACAATGGTATAAAACTGTTGCATCATAGTGTATAAAAATCTACTGCAGCACAATGTTATACCTTATTAACTGCTATGTGAGGCTTAAAGGTTTCTGAAAGAGTTGATATTGCTTTTTCGACATTCTTCAAGATTTCTGGTTTGACCTTACAGAATATATCTGACTTTTAGCAATAGTGGAAGCTGATCAGGCAACTTTGACAACATAAAAATCTAGTCCAGTAAGCTAAAAGCCACTCCCTCTTTGAAGTGACGTAATCCTTGATGGCCAAGAATTCGTTGTTAAGGACTGAGGTACCTTATTTTTTATCCGATCAATATCTTCTTTTGTTGCTTGACCGGTTTTTAGGAGCTTCTTTTTGGTAAATTTCGAGTGCCGAGGGGTGATTTCTAATAACTTGTAACAACCAAGATCACACGTAAGCATTAGAAACTATACATAAAGCAATAAGTTCAAAACCTAGAAACTAGAAAAAAACCGACTTAACTATGTTTTTACCTTGTACATCTTAGGCTGTGTAAACGATGGTTCATCAATTTTATTATGTCCAAACCGACGATAACAAATAATATCAACCACAACATCCGAATGAAATGTACGTCTGGTGCCACTCAGCTGCCAGCTCACAAGCATGAACAACCGTTTCCACGTCATCACCATTAACATGGAAAATTAGAGCATTCAAAGCTTTAGCAACATCCGTACAATACTGTGAAGACCTTCCCGATTTTAGATCAGTAGTAAAAGCAACTTGATTATTCATTACAATATGAATAGTCCCACAGATAGTATAATTTGGAAGTGCACTAAGATGCAAAGTTATCGTGAATGAAGATACTCAAGTTTTTTGTTCTATCCCACTCTAGATAGATCTTTACTGCCTGTTAAGGATGGTGAATAGCCTATGTAATCACAAGCTAAACACAAGAGAGACTCTTGCTTAGAAAAGCTAATGTCTACGCAGAATATAGACACAACTAATAAGAAGAACAGGACTGATAAAAAACTAAAAGATCCTTCTATGGATTTCTATTAACGAACAAGGAGAATTGTGTTTTCTGGATCTGTTTATTTCCCTAAGCCGTGGGTTCTTTTTGTAGTGGTGAAACCCTAATCGGCATCTACTAAAAACACGTGAGAATAATATGCATGACTCTTCCTAATTTAGCTCATGCATATCCTCATCTCTAACTAACTAAAACCTTATCCTGGAATAACTATTTGACTCCACCAGGACTAAGTACTCTACCAGTAGGAACTAGACTTAGCCTACCAGGACTAACTATGATAATAACATTACCAGCAGGAACTACATACCTGCCAGTAGGAACTACTACTCTACCAGTAGGAACTACATACCTACTAGTAAAAACTAAGTATTACAATTATTCCTAACACAAATTGTCCTAGGGCGACTAGTGATACGTCTAGACTTTTCGGCTTAGGATTTAGCGTAAGATGATGTCGACTTTATATATTAAGGTGCCGTAAAGGTCTACTTAGTTTCTATGGTTACTAGTTCAGTTTCTCGCAATAAACACGTTTTATGAATACACACACACACACACACAAATTTAGCTCTTCAAGAATATAAATAGAAAATTGATTTTTGACAAAAGCTTTTATGGTGACTACTCTCAGCATGGCATGGTCCTTCCTGAATTATACATAGGTGATCATGCTATGTATATTTGAGGGCTAACGATGCGATGCTCATTTTCGTCCAAATAGTGCAAAATAATTGTTTATATGATGAAAGCAATTTCATTTATTATTTTGTGAATCAATAACGAGATAGTTTATAAGATGATGGTAAAATGATTGTAAGGTAGTTTATAAATTGTTAGTGAAATAATTTGCCAATGATAGTAATATGGTTTATCATGTGATAGTGAAATGTTTTATAAAGTTATAATGCTTCAGGGAGTGGTTTGTATGAATAAATAGAAAATTAAAGTAAAATTGACGAAACTTTCACAACACATATATTTCAATAGATAATCTAAAATCATCCACACAGCACAATGGAAGTTTAAGAGAAAGTACAGCGATAATTCCTAAAGGAATGGAGGGTCACAAGATGACGTAGGTGTTTCAACAATGTGAGGCGGGTGTTCAAACTCGGATTTGAATGGTAAGGTAACTAGTGGGGTCGACGGACTATGACATGTTTCAATGTTATGTAAACGGTATTATGTAAAATCATGAAAAAGGTTTCAAAAACCATTGTGTCATTCATAATGTTTTGAGAAAAGTCACAGTATTTATATAAATAACTCTTATATAAATAAGTGGAAAAGTCCTAGTATTTATATAAAGAACTCTTATACAAATAGATGTAAATATGAGTAAGGGAATGTAAGCATATATATGATTTATATATATTATTTAGATTTTATTATATATCTATTAGTATATATATATATATATACTATAATATATGTATGTCATGTAAGCAAGTAATATAAGCAAGTAAGCAAGTAGTGTGTATGCACATGAAAAAGTTTGATGTGATGCAATGTTTGTGAAAACGATTATAGTCTAGGTAAAATATGCAGCCTAGTTCTCTATAACCTTGGCTTAAAATACCAATCTTTAACACCCCCAAATTGGGTTGTAGCAGAATAATGTTCGGGAGTGTTACTTCATAGATAAATAGCACAAGATATGAGAGAACGACCTCTAAATGAGTCGTTTGAAAAGTAATCTCGTTGGTTTTTTTGAAATTGAACTTGATATAACATTTTTCCCGAAGTTTGTATCACAATGAAAAGCATAAAATAATACAACGAGATTTGATTTGTAGAAATCCATGAATGTATTCTTAAAAAGTCTAGACTCCAATGCGCATCAGTTAAGTCAAGCATCTTATTCACCTAAGAAAAACATGATTTAAAACGTCAACATAAAGTTGGTGAGTTCGTAGGTTTTTGTAAGTATAAATGTTGGATCAAAGATTTATAAAGCGTGTATGACCATTGTAACCTATACAATAGTCACAAAAAATGTAAGTATAAATATTGAAATCAAAGATTTATAAAGTGTGTGTGACCATTGTAACATATACAATAGTCACGAAAATGTAATTACGACTACACTAAGTTCATAACACTGAGGCTCCGACTTGTATGTATGCCAATCTTTTCAGGCACTGTAAGTGCAAAACTTTTTTTAGAAAGGTAGCAATATATTAACGAAACAAAAAACATTACGGATAAAAGGCATCCAACCTTTATAAATGAGATTATTATAAAGGTTGGACCCAAACAAAACCCCAAATGGGCTGACATACACGAAATGTTACAACAAAAACAAAGAGAAGACCCCAAACTTGGAGCTGACATACACGAAAATTACAAATAAACAAAGGTAAATTTTCCCATGACACAAATTAATACAATATGCGAAACACACTTAAAGACAAAACTCATAAGGACAAAATCCCCACCAGACCATGAGGTATGAGAACCATAAGTGGGACTTGACCTTATAAGAGGGACACAAAAATGTCAGCACATTATATTACATGACAAAACATAAAAATACTAACAATCAATATCTCATTATACCAGACCCATCACAAATAATATATAGCACAGAACCTTGATGCAGAGTACTAAACCACACAGACTTGGTACCTACTGCAAAACACGCTGTAGAAAATACACTAACACAGAAACAATTTACTGCGTCTTACATTTTCTTTGGATCAAATAATAATTGCTGCCAATCAGTCCTTTTGTATTTTTTTCGATCTGCTTCGTACCAATATCGTCAATCTGAATAACACAATACACAGTAAATATACAAACATATGCCCACATGTAGAATGTGGTGACCGAAACCTATGGTTTTAAAACGTATTCGTGCCCACCTGCAACATTTTTAAAAGAGTCGAATACCACATGTAGATGTCGGGATGGCACCCCTGCCCATGATGCAAAAGTCGAATACTAGAAAAGAAATTATGGTCTTCACTCCTCGAGTCTGCACGATGGTCTCTCAAAAACTCACAAGCCATCCGTACATACGTCAACTTTATTATGTTAACTCCTGCCCTCTTTTCCTTGACATACGACACAGGTACAAAAATAAATATAAGAAAACATTATGATACAAAAAAGAATGTAAAAAAGAACAAACGTATAACTCAAATTCATGCTAATCGTATCCTAAGCGGCATAAAAATAGCGATTTCTTTTTAATAACAAATCTATAAAGTAAAGGTACCAAAATTATGAGGTTTTTGATGTTTCAATATCAATATTACTGAGTTAATTTTTAAAAAAAATAAGGCATATCCCAAACCGACCTATTCATAACAGGGTTGAAAATGTTACCTTAGCTAAATAGGTTAACCTAGACCAGAAGAAGTACCATAATATGCTAATCACTACTAAAACCATCCAATTGATTAAGTAGTTATAACATAGTTTGTTGAACCTCCCTATCCCACTAACTTCACTGCATTTACATAAGATTTGTATCAGGGGACGTGTGGTACTTCTAACAGAATTCCTAAAAAAATACTATGCAAGTTCCAATATATATAAAAGCATGGAGGAGTGAGTAGCTAAATTATGAAACTATCCAATGACTAATTTCCCCCCTTAAAGTCCAACACATTGTCCTCGTACCTTAATAAGATTTTGTATTCCAACATACTCCACCAATTTGGGTGAATCATTCTTAATTTAGTTGCATAGGTCATGAAATATTGGATTTTCATAAATGTATCTGTTGTCAAACCAAGGTCAATACAAATTAGTTTTCCTAAACAATGAGTTGATCACCTCAGCTTCAAAGAATTTTATCTACTACAAAGTAACATGTTATTTACATTAGTGTGTATGATCTTTCTGAAATGAAAATATATATAAGTTAACGAATGTCAGAAGTTACTCACCGACCCATTTTACTCGTTTTGTTTATTGTTCTCAAGAAAAAAAACATGATATAGATGATCCATTCAATATACCTATATCGACCCATTTGTCTATTACTCAATCGGCTTTCGGTTCTTTGTCGAGGTTCTATATTTTAGGTCTTTGTCGTGGTTTTATATTTTGCAACACATTGTAACATTTCTCAATTTTAGGTAATTTTACGACTCTATTATTCTTCACTATTTATTTTAGTCCAATACGCGTTTACTTTTAATTTAACTCTTAAGCCAAATCGCGTAGACTAGAAATAATAATTTAACGTAAACGGACACCAAATAAATTAAGGTTTACGTCAATCAAGTGTTAGATAATTATTAAGAATATAATTTTTAACTTTGTGTATTTTATTTTTATTGGTCACGTAAAAGGCTTACGTTTCGCAATAAAATACATTTAGTCACACCCCGGAAATACCTAGACTTACCTAGACTCAAACCAATAACCACTTTTAAACCTTAAACACAAAATTTATTATATTTTTATGTTAAAAACTTATGTTGGCTGAATATGGGCAAGTGAAACCCATAAACCATTTGTCCCATGTGCTAAATCAACTAGAAATCCCCTAAGTACATGTACAATCCTAGGTAATTAAAGAAGTTACTTAATGTCTCCTAGTTACCTTAATACACAAAGGTTAATAACCACTTTGGATCTTCTTTTCACTCCTTGATACCACGGCTAGAATCACCCACACACATAAACCATAAGATTTCATGATCTTAGGTAAATCTTGTACATTGATCTTGTAATTAAGATATGTACTAGGTAGTATTAGCAAAACCATGTCTTGATAACTAGAAACCACAAAACCATACAATAGGGCATGGTTTGGTTTGACTTTGGGACTAGGAAATCTAACTAGTTCTCATGCCTATATATATACACTCACATTGACACTTAACACTTCTTGAAAACTCATAAACACATCAAAGACTCTCTCTCTCAAACAAACCATCCTTGTCTCTCTTGTCTCGGGTCATAAGCCGCAAACAAACACCTTCATAAATCTCATTCGAACCCACAAACAATACTAGGGTATTCATACAAGTTCATAAGGAGGAACATGAGCCAAGGTTGAGTTATTCGATAAGCTTTGAAGCTTAGTTGGCATACATTTGGGTTAACTTCACGATACACATTCAAGACTCTAGGACCCTTGTAAGTCATACTAAGTCATTCATGTCCATAACTCTTTCGTATTATAATGGTTTTTTTTATCTCTAGTCGAATGGTCATGTTAGTTCGTAGATAACAAACCAACGTGAGCACGTGTATGCTAAATGAAAAGAAAGCATGTTATTTGCGTGTATATATGTATATTATCGTTGTGTGGTGCTAAAAAGATGTCAACCTATATTAAAATTTGACTTAACAAGGCTAGGGCTTATATGTCTTCTTTAAAAACGAATTGCACGAAAACAAAACGTAAACTTTACGTGAAATCTTAATGGCAAGGCTTGGGAAGGAGTGTACTACCTTATGAAATGCTTGTATGTGTTAAACCCGAACCATAGGTAGATCGCATAAGCTAAAAGCATTCGGCTTATGATTTATCACCACAAACATGAACCATAAGCACCCACAATGGACACATACGTCTACTGTTGGGCCGAAAGCCCACCAAAAGGACAACGTGGCTTATGGTTTAGCATATCTTGGAGTTAAGGTGCTAAAACGAGGGCTTAAGAGCTTATCGAATCCTTATAAAATCCTTAACTAAGCTAAACGGACCACTAATGGGCCTTGTTGGGCTAAACAGTCCACTAACGGATGTTGATGGGCCTAACAGTCAGTTAGTTAGAGGCCATGACTTATTAATAAGGTCACTCAAACTTATTGAAGAGATAAATGGCTTATTTAACTTTGTTGAATAGTAAGTCACGCTTAATAAGTCCTATCGGGCCACTAATGAGCTTATGAAACCTTTTTGAGGCCCAATACAGGCCCAACAGCCAAATAAGCTCAAACAGCTTCTTGGGGGAAGTAAGATAGAAAGTTAGGGTTTATAGGAAGTCAAACTAGCTAATGGACCTTAAGAGATCAAGCCTAAAAGTTTAAAAGTCTTATCGGGTTCATAATAGGCCCAAAAGCCCATTAACAAGGCTTATTAGCTTATTGAATAAGCCATACAACAAAAACAACTTAATTGTAATCTTGAGTGCCTAATGAAACTAGAAAATAAGTTGGATCATGTATTGAAACCCTAAGGGATTTTTAAAAACATTCGGACTAGAGTTATTGGGCTAAAGAGCCCAACAAGCTCAAATAAGCTCATCCGAGCTTATTTTTCAGCTAAGCAATTTTATATAAGCTTATATAAGTCAAATGAGAGCTTATGTACTTTTAAAATCTTAATTGGACCATTTATTTGCTTAATGGACTCTAATGAGTCTAATAAGCCCCATAAGCCAAAATAAGCTCATCCGAGCTTATTTATAAGCTGACCCAGCTTATATGGCTTAATGGAATATAATAAAACCCCTTGCCACTTGTTAGAACTTGATTGGGCTTAAAATACGACTTTTACAAGTTAAGGGACTAAAAGTGTAAATTTGTAAACTTGTGGGTTAAAACTGCCAAAACTGTTTTATAAAGTCAAGGGGCTGTTTTGTCACTTCTAAAACTTAAGGGGCTATTTTGAAAATATAAGGACCTGAAGTGTAACTTTTAGTTGGAGGACTAAAGGTGTGAACATGGAAACCTAGGGGTTAAAATGTAAATGTTATATTTCATAAACATAGGGATTGTCCTTGTAAATATAGAAAACCTAAGGGTAGTTTATAAACAAAAGTGATTTTTATAAACACTTAACGAACCTGACAAGTTATAATATTATTCAGGTATTATACGAGTTAAACCACGACTTAATAAATATGTATATTTATTAATAATGTAATACATATGCTTGAACGTGTGAAATCGTATACCTTCCCAAGAGCCATCAAGTAAAGACAAATACAATAAACATGTGCACCACCACACAAGTGATAACAGTATATATGAACTAGCAGTTTATTGTAGTTTATGCACTAAGTCATTAGCCTAAACTTGTAGACTAAGACTAGCCGTATTTACTTAGGTATTTGACGGTGTGATTCTTTTACGTGGATATATTTTTCATTTTCAGAGGACTACAACTAAGGTGAGTTCATAGCCCCATGTTTTACAATTATTTAAATGATTTACATCTTTGGGGTGAGAGAAATGCTTAGTTTTACAAATTGTGATACAGGTAGTACATTTTCAACTATGTTTACGTGACTTGCCTAATGTAGTGATAACCCACTAACCCCTTATCATGAACTGACAACTACTAGATTTGTGAGCGCTGAAGTGTTTATAAATAAGATTCTATTTTGGGATTGACATCCCCGTTGGGTGAGTAGCCTCCTGTTTTCTGGTTCCCTACAACTAAACTATGCCAAGTCGTATTATGGTGTAATGTGCCGGGTTAGAACATCAATTTCACGGAAAATATTGGCAATCCTATTGCATTCATACATGTCGAGCTTCAATGTCATTAGCTTAGGAAAATACGAAATTACTTTGCATACTGGTTCTGCCCAAATCAAACTCTTATGCTTCATCAATACCTTAGAAATCTGCATTCCTAAACTATTGATTACATCAACCTATGAATTCATCAACGTTTTATGTATGACGATTCTAAGCATGTTGTATGCTCAGGTCAAAATAGCGCGAGGTGCCAAAGATAACATTAGTGGTTACACTTTGGTAGAGTCAGGTACTGAAATAATTAGGGCTGTATTACATTTTAGAACCTTATGTTAATAAACTGAAAACATTTACCTTATAAATGAGTCAAACAATTTATGAAGCCATGAGTTATTATTTCAAAACAAGCATTTTGTATCCATCTGTATCTTTTCAAAATGACATGTTAGTGTTCGTATCTCCTGCTTGTTGCTAAATGATCTATGAAGTAACGCCCTCGGAAATTAATTAATATTCCGCTTGCTTAAGGGGAACATCCCAGATTCGGGGGTTTACGCACAAACAATCTATTTGTGCAAATTTTGCATAGTTAATATGCCTATTTGACAAAGTACGCGTGTTCTGGAGCAAAGACCAATGGTCTTTTGTACTAGGTGAATTATTGTAAACAGACTAAGAGTCAGTAGTTATAAGAGTTAATTCTAAGTAGATCATAGTTAAGTCTGCATGAACAAAGTAAAGTCTGGCAGTACTAAGATTAGTACTGTCCCTTAACTAGTAAGTATGTTTTAGTGTAACAGTATGGTTATCTACGATGACTTATCTAGGGAAAGGAAATGTATTTAAAGACATATCTTCGATAAGGAAAGGATATGTATTACTTATTCAGATGTGGTTTCTTTTATGAGTATAGTTATAAAGAGGTTGGGAGTTCACGTTTGTAAAGCAAATTAGGTTTCCTTGGGTGAATAAACGGAACCCTGACGGCCTAATGTTTTGGACATCTAATCCCTAATAGGACAATCCAACGACAAATAGCAAAGTATACATTGTGTTCTTCTAGTACATGTGATATTAACAGATTCCACATTAGCGCACATACGTATCGGGAGTATCATGGATCATAGTTTCTTGTCTCTCAATATAGTAACTCTCGGGATTATTCATGTTAGCTATACGTCTAGAGACAAAAGGCTAAACAGATCCAAGCTTTAGACCTACAATGATATCAGAGCCTCTAAAGGACCTCTGAGTAAGGAAGATTACAAGTGATACACAAACAATCACTTTTAGATCTACAAAAACGACCAACCCTCTCTGTTATTACATTTTGATGACATATGTTTCTGAGTCTTCCAAAGTAGTAAATTCCTATGGTGTTCTTCTACCTCAACGTCTTTATTCTTGATGCAAATATTTTTAGATGCAGAGGGGACCCTATCATTCTTTGTATTTCTCCTAGGCGGTGGTCTTCTGGTGTTAGCAGTGCTTTCTACTCTTGTAGAAGATAAACCATTTGAATTAGAATTTACATTTTCCTAAGTGATGACATGAGGTTGTGAAGTAGTGATCAATTTTTTCCTAACACTTGCTTTAATAGGTTTGTTAGGCATAACATTATCTACCCAAGAAGTCTTAGAAGGATTAATCCTAAACATTCCTGGTTGTTGAAAAGGAAAGGAAGGCAAGAACCATCTTACTTATGGCCATTCCCAAGGAACATCTGAGAAGATTTCATGGAATGGACGATGCAAAAGAAATTTGGGAAGCCATAAGGACTAGGTTTGGTGGTAATGCAAATTCAAAGAAGATGCAGAAAGCTGTTTTAAAACAACAGTTTGAAGCATTTACTATATCAAGTTCAGAAGGGTTAGAAAAGGGATATGACAGATTCCAACAACTACTCTCACAGTTGGAAGCTCATGGTGCTGAAGTATCAACTGAGGATGCAAATCACAAGTTTCTCAGATCTTTGCCCCCAGCTTGGTCAAATCTGGCAATGACAATGAGAACCAAACCAGATGTTGACACTTTATCCATTGATGACTTGTATAATAACCTTAGGGTCTTTGAGCAGGAACTCACAAGTACCTCAAAATCATCTGCAAGTGCTCAAAATGTTGCTTTTGTTTCACACAGCAAGAGCAGCACTAACAAGGTTAAGTCTGGTCATACTGGTGCCTACAGTACTTACACTCCTTCTACTTCTTCAAACAATATTCCAGAAAGAGAAGTTCCTGCTGGTTTTGCTGATGAAGTTATTTATTCACTCTTTGTCAAACAATCAGAAGATTTGGACTTGCTTCATGAAGACCTAGAACAGATTGATGATTTGGACATTGAAGAGATGGACATAAACTGGCAGATAGCAATGATTGCTATTCGAATGAAGAAGTTTTACAAGAAGACTGGAAGGAGAGTCCGGATTGATGGAAACAAACCTGTTGGTTTTGACAAAAAGAAGCTTGAATGTTTCAAATGTCACAACACTGGTCATTTTGCTAGGGAATGTACATCCAAGGGGACAAATGATGGAAAGAAGAGAGACTCGTTTTATCAAGATCAAGGAGCTGGAAAGAAAGAGCATAATCAGAACTGTTTGCTGACTATGGATGATGGTGTTGTCAATTGGGGAGAACATATAGTAAAAGAAGTAGAGACAAATCATGCAATCATGGCAATCAGCGCAAATAATGAGGTATCATTATGTTCTAAAACTTGCATTGATTCATATAATAAACTTAAAACCCTGTGTGATGAACAAACGAATCAGTTAGGTGAACAAGAAGCAAAAATACTTGCCTATAATCAAGCTGTTAAGAAATTAGAAGCTCAAATTGTTACTTTTCAAAAGCAGCAATTATCTCTAAATGAACAGCTTACATTTCAGGCAAATGAATTATATGAAAAAGATGAAAAGCTTAAAAGATATAGGAGAATAGGAATGAAAGCTGTAAAAGAAAAGGAATAATTACAGAAAATAGTAGATTCATGAAAGGATTCTTCTAAAAACCTTTGGAAATTAGTTAATTCTGGTATGAATTCAAATAGTAAAGTTGGCTTAGGGTATGGAATAAAATCAAACAATGAGGTTTTAAGGTATGAGGAAGAAATGAATCATACTGTGTTTAATTGTACAGAAGAAGACTTTGTTGTAAAACCTTTGTACAATAGATTTTCAAAGACTGATAATTTGAAAGGAGTTCCACATCCTTAAACTGGCCACTATACTCCTAAACCACAACAGGAAATTGATGAATCTTTGTATGTTTATGGTAAAAAAGGGACCTGGAAAGCATAAAACTAGTGTCTTAGATGACAAATTCAATGAGTATTCTACCTGTCAATCAAATGACAGTGCAAGATCTTTTGGAAATACCTCTGAGCACTCTGTTGAGTTTGAATCGGAAATTATAAGTGTACCAAAAGAGGTGTTTGAGTCAAAGTCTGTTACAACTAATGAAAAAGTCATGTCTGAACCAAAACCAAAAGATGTTGAACCTAGTTGTGTAA
Organism: Tanacetum coccineum; assembly: GCA_026074375.1. NCBI lineage: Eukaryota > Viridiplantae > Streptophyta > Magnoliopsida > Asterales > Asteraceae > Tanacetum > Tanacetum coccineum. The sequence goes on from BQNB010039939.1 coordinate 47,225, forward strand.
CACACGTAAAAACTCCTAGGCAACTAGTGAAAAATCAAGAGACACCTAAAATTAAAAGAAAGAATTGGAATGAAATGATGGAAAGAGTACTAGGGGAAGGTTACTCATTCATCAAGAAAAAGTGTTTTGTTTATGGCAACCTAAGTCATTTGATCAGAGATTGTGACTTTTATGAAAAGAAAATGGCAAGAAAGGCTGAGCTTAAGAAATAAAAGGTTTTTAATACTGGTAATAGGGGTGGCAAAACCAGTATGGAACAATGCAAACAGGGTTAATCATGCTAATCACTTTGTACCTAGACCAGTACAACTCAATGCTGTTAGGCCAAACAATATTTCTGTTAGGCCTAATGTTAATATTGTTAGGGCAAATGTTAATTCTGTTAGGACTAATGTTAATACTGGTAGGGCAAATGTTAATTCTGTCCGGTCTAATGTAAATACTGTTAGACCTAAACAACCAGTACCTACCAGTAACTCAAACAGTTTTAGTCCTGTAAGACCCCAGGTGAATAAGTTTA